>VZTJ01006184.1:145236-158017 GCA_013397795.1 Orthonyx spaldingii | reverse complement strand
AAAAAAAGAGATCCCCTTTGACCAAATTGGAACTTTGATTTCAGTTTCCTACACCTTTTCAAATACCTCATTTTCAGGAAAAGACTAATCCAATTTCCTTGTTACAGGAAGAGTGTAAATAAGCAAGTCCATTTGTTTGTTCTTATTTATTTCTCTGACCACCATAGTTGTGTCTAAGTTTTATAAGGATCTTCTTGCTACACTAACAGCTATAAAGGAGCAGGGGATTGTCCACAAGTAGGGCAGTGGATCTGAAAGCCCTGAATGTTAATTTTCTGGTTTAGACCTGAGGTTTTTCTTATGCAGACACTCCATGGCAGGAAGAACCACAGCAGAGTGAGATTTGATATAAGGCAGATTTTCAAAGGAAGGCTTAGCATCTCCCTCTGCTAAGATTGTCCCATGCTATCTATTTTTTCTCTTATAGGGTAGCATGATTTTATCAGCAGTAAAAAAACCTTATGGAACTAAAATTTTTTTTGACTACCTTTGACTTATGGTGTGCCTTGCCCCATGATCCATTTATTTTCTCTTGCTAGGTGAATATCAGAGGAATGATAATGTGGCAAGGTCACAGATAAAAACAGATTAGCCACTACAAATTTCACAGGACGACTTACCTCAACTTCAGTAACCAAATCACTCCATATAACCCTATCACTGAATGGAATTACATTCTTGGCACACTGTCTTCATTTTTAAAAGCTGCTTCCTATTTTGTTTGTGCATGGATTCTTCTTATTGGGATGCAGTATGAGATATTTTTACTGAATATCTTGCATATGTAATTCTCTGCTCTTATTTAGCTTTATTGATCAGTGAATCACAGTGTCCCAATTGAAATACACAGCTTAATTTAATGTCCTTTTCTTTAGATAAGGATGGTGTATATAACTTATGAAAAAGAATGTTAAAAAGGCAGTGATAATAGTAATAATAATAATAATAATAATAATAGTAATAATAATAATAATAATAATAAACAATTTCTAAAACTCTCCTTGTTTTCACTGGCTTCTTACTCAATTAGAAAGTGGTGTTTCTTTGATAAGATGGAGAAGCTAGTAATATGATAGGAAGTCATTAATACAATATAACCACAGCCTAAGATCAAACTCATCTCCTGTCTCTTTACCTTGTCAAGTGTTTCAATATTTTATGTTGTAATGTGATGACCAGAACTGATCACTGTAATCTAAGTGTGGATCTGACTAATGCATTGTATAATCAAAGATTTTCATCTGACTTAAATTCATTTGCATTTTCTTGCTCTTATTGTAAAAAGGCACCCCTAAGACTTAGTGTGGTTAAAGATCATATTTCATCACAGTTTCTGTTCTGAAAGGCTGATAAATTCCTTTTTGGCCTTGAAAGTCTGCATCAAATGTTTAGGTATATTTACTTTTTTCTCTCTTTTTCTTTTTCTCAGTGTCATGGATTTTCTTCTCTTCTCCAGCTCATAGTTCTTTATATACTCTTTAAAATTTGCCTATTTATTTCCAGGAGGACAAGAATGAAGTATGACCATGTGTGTTTTATCTCTTTCTTTACCCCTATTTTTCAAGTACTTTCAATTTTTTGTGAATTTCATTTGGTATATATATTATTATTTTTTGCATTATTTTGATTGATAACAACAAATGTTAATTTCAGCTAATGATAAGAAGAAACAAAAAAAATTGTGACCTGGACCATCTTCCCTGTCTCCAGATGACATATAATGCCTTTAGACAAATTGGTGTTCAGAGCAAACCCAAGTAGCTCCCTTCATACTGGTGGTGCAGATCAGGAAAGGATTCTGTTGATAACACTGAGTTTGATCTATCATACTCCAATAAATCTCCCAGACAGCAGAATCATTTTCTGCTCGTATCTTAGTTTAACATTGTTATGACACTCGTTAAGTAAGTCTAGTGCCAATGGTACTTGGGGTTCTCTTTTTTTTTTCTTTTAGGTTTTCTTATGCATAAGAAAAAGCCTTGCAAATATTTTCAAGATGTCATTCCCAAATCTTTCCCATGCTAGTTGCAAGAAAAAAAGTGGAATTCATGAAATTATTCAGTGCTTTTAGAATAAATCTAAACATTTAACTGGATGGTTGGAAAATGTTTCTTTTCTATACCAAGACTTTTTTGAGGTTTTTCCTGTTTTTTTTTCATTTTGGCTTTTAAACATACATCTACCACCACAAGAAAAATAAGTCCTTCTTCACTTAGAAATCAAGAAAATGTTATGGTTTCTCAGTTCCAAAGTTTTTGAAAGAATTATATAGTTCTGTTACTTCAAGTGAACTAACTGCTAGTTACCTTTGCAAAAGGCAGCTCCAAAGGGAATCTGCCTCTGGCTTGGGGAATCTACAGTGCTATGCCTATAATGTGTGCTTTTGAATTTTTATAACTACCTTGGTGGAAGACTTAAATTTCCATAGATGAATTTCAGAGTATTGACAAAAATTGCAGGTCAGAATTGTCAATTGACTTGAGTTGTAACTCTGAGCTATTGGTTCGAGTGGAACAGCTAAAAACACATAAAGTTGAATGCAAGCATGAGTGCCTACGGCAGGACCTCAGCAAGAAAAATTTAGCAGAAGGCATTTATCTAAATCCTCAAGGGAAATTTGAAAGTACTAACCAGGTACATTAAATCAACAATACTTTACAGTTTCCAGAGTCAACATGCTGGCCACATTTTCATTTAAGGATTGTAGGACCTTCGTGACAAGGGTATAACAATAAAGCAATAATAATAGTTTTATACAAGGGCTAGAAAATATGTAAATGTGTAAGAAATTAACTCCAAACATTTATAACATTTAATTGAAAATGATAACCTTTCTATTGCTTGTTTTTATCCATCTTTCCGAGTTTTATAGAAAAGATATAATTTTCTATTTGGTGTTCTAAAGCAGTAAAAAAAAAAGCCAAATGAAATGCTTTCATCCCCTGTTATATTCTCTAGGACTTTTTGTTCTGAAGTGGCAATTTCTGTGTTTCTCAGTGCTAACCTAGTGGACTTAATAGCTGAGCTTCAACAAAAATGACCAAGAACCCTGATATTTCTTTACTTAGTCACAATGGCACTTTAGGTTAAACAATCATTGGCTCAGTTGTGAAAAATAAGATAAATTAAAATAATTTTCTTCGCGAGGACCAAAGACTTGGCAAGTAATATATTGAAGAAATTTCCTGGACATAATGGGTTACATTAATTTTCAACTGCAAAACAATTCCTTCAGCATTATTTTTCAAGCAAGAAAAAATACCCACACAACTTGCTATTTGCTGTATTTATTTCTTACTGAAAAGTGAAAACACATTTCAAAGAAGAAATTAAGAAAAGTGTATCAGGAAATATTGCAAAAAAAATTACTGTAAAGTAATTCAGCTAATTGGTCACCCATTTTCCTTCATCCAAATGTGGTCAGTCTTAGCTATAATGGAATACAAAAAATATAGTCTCTTAGTTATTTTCATCTGAATATAATTTGCTTGTTTATTTTAAACAAACTTTTGCAGAAATTAATCTATTTTTCATGAAACTCCTTCTTCACTCCCTTTATGGTTCTGTGCCATTTGAATAAGTTGAAGAGAATGCCATTTCTGCTCAAAGCTTCAGCTCTCAACTTTTCCTGCACAACAACTGATAACAAATGTTGTTGTTCTCTGATCTCAATGGCCTCTCGCTACTGTATTTAAAATGAAGGTAGTGATTACAGACCTGTTTCAATAACTCTGGGCTTTATTCACTTCTGGTATAAATTGGCATTGCTGTGTTGCAGTTAATGGAGCTGTGATGACTTTGAT
The DNA here is from genome assembly GCA_013397795.1 of Orthonyx spaldingii. NCBI lineage: Eukaryota > Metazoa > Chordata > Aves > Passeriformes > Orthonychidae > Orthonyx > Orthonyx spaldingii. The sequence continues at coordinate 154,214 of VZTJ01006184.1, read as the reverse complement.
CAGTAGAGAATTCAGCCATCAGGGTGCCCATCACTCAAATTATTCCTGAAATTGCTGTTAATTGAGACCTCTGTGGGCAGTCACAGCAGAGAGGCCAAGGTGTGAACGAACAAAGGTCTGATCTCTGATCCCTTCAAGTAGAGAGCAGAAGAATTGAGCAGAAGAGAAGACAGAGCAGGTCACACCAAGACATGTCTAGCCCAGTCTCCCGCTTCCAGCAATGACCAGTTGCAGCTGCCTGGAGGGGCAAATTATATTAAACAAACATTTTCCTGATATCTCCTCACAGACACCAATGATTCATGTACACAGAAACCTTCTAAGCCATAAGTGGCCTTTCTGTAGCACAAAACTGGTTAGAACTTTCTTCCTTCAATTTCTTTTTGTGTTCATATTGTATTTATGCATGGACTTTTTATACACTACATTCTGTAGCTTAACTATGGACTATGGACAATATCATTATACTATGTATATGCATATATATGGAGCTTGCCACAGCTTATCATCTCAGATTTTTTTTCAGCTAAATTGAAACTGTCTAATTTTGCACTTAAAAGATTAAAAGTTCTCTTTTAAAAGGCAAAAAAACCAACAGCATACAAGTATATTAGTAATTTGTTGGGACCTTCAAAATCATTGAAGTTTGCCACTGACTAAATTAATTGTTCCAAATGAATCCACCACCTCTGATATACTTCAACAATGAATAAATATCCATATTTATTTGAACAGTTAAAATTAATCAAAAAAATGCCTTGATATCTTGGGCTGCAGGAACTGTTCTGATTCCTTAGCAATTGTGTCATTTAAAAAATTAAAATAAAATAAAAATTTGAAACTGTCATGAGAATATATCTATTGACAGTATTAATATTAGCATTCATGGACTGCATGGTCAATATCCAAATCAATCCTAACTGTATAGAACAGACTTCAACTCTCAATTGTTTATGTCAAGATATAAGAGAAACCCTGGTTTCCTTTACAGAATTTAGCCTCTTGATTCAACCATTTCTCCTTTAAACATACCACCCCCCACAAAAAAAAAAAAAAAAAAAAAAAGAAGTTGTCTTTTTTACTTTTATGCAAAAATGCCAAAATTGAAAAATGATTCTCCATTCCAAGACATGGCACAACTTAAATATTATCACTGAATGAATAAGCATTGAACTATTCAGACAGGAATTGCAGAAGTAAAAATGTCAAAAAAATCCTTAAACAATCCGAGGGAAATATATGTCAACATTTTTGCAACTATTTTTATTGTGTTTGAAAAATGCATGGCTTTTCTTGAAGGTCATTTTGAAATAGAAATATCAGTGTAAGTTGACTGTTTTATTTCAGTTCATCAAATAAGGGCATTATTTAAAATAAATAATATTGATCAAAGCACAGTTCCATCAAGAAACATCTTCCTTCAGATTTTTTTAGTATGTTGATTGTTATCCCTTTTTTGGTTATTTATTCATGTTAATATTTGTACAACATCACTCTCTACCATTTCTTAATAGATTTTTAATATGGATATATTTATTGATTTTATTCTAAAAATGGAGATAAAAGTGTATTGAATGTTTTTCATTTGTTTTTGATTTATTTATGGAAAAAAGTTTTGGACTATTATGAGATGTCTGAAAGCAGACAATATCATTTGAAAAAACTGTCTTCACAGCTTTAAATACAGTTCAGTCTCCGTTACAGAATAATCCAATACAACTTTGAAAATAAACACCTAGGCAGTAGAATAGTGTGAGAATAGGAAACCAGAGCAGAAGGTAACAAACACCCAGAGTATTAGCGATGTTATTTGCATCCTGGGGTGTGCCACACATTTCTTAGGCAAGTCACCTTGGTCCAGAAAAATCTGCCCTATTGCATAATTAAAATTACCATTGTAATTAATAGATGACAGAGGAAAAAAAAAAACAAAACAGAGAGAGATTCATCCCATCTCTGAGTTACGTAGAGTTACCTATTCTTGCTCTTCTTATGTAGCTTATTCTTGTTTATGTAAAGTTACCTACTCTGTACCTACACCTACCTCTGAGTTACGTATTCTTGCTCTGTGCTGAAGACAGAGTCCAAGGTGCTACTGGTATTTTTAGTGTCTTGACTAAATGCATAGGGCCACAAGGATTCCAAACGTCCCTGAGAGGAAATTGCATGAGAAGCAGGAGAGGCCACTTGTTCTGTTCAGTCTGGAAAAGAGGAGACTGAGGGGAGACCTCATTGTGGTCTTCAAGATCTTCATGAAGGGAAGCGGATGACAGGCACTGATATCTTTTCTCTGGTGACCAGTGACAGGACTTCAGGAAACAGCCTGAGGCCGAGTCAGGAGAGCTTTAGATTGGATATCAGGAAAAGGTTCTACACCCATAGGGTGGTTGGGCACTGGAACAGGCTCCCCAGAGAAGCATCAAACATCAAGCCTGTCAGAATTCAAGAAGTGTTTGGACAACACTCTCAGGCACATGCTGTGACTTCGTGGTGTCTTGTGCAGGGACAGGAGTTGAACTTGATGACCTTGACTGGTACCTTCCAACTCAGCTTATTCTGGGATTCCATGATTCTATAAAGTTAGGCAGAATGAATCTAGGCCACAGTTTCTTGGAGCCTCATCACTGTTGTAGACATGAATACCTAAAACTATATACTAATGGAAGCTATATAAATACTTCAGATGATAGCTAAATGTCATCTGAATAAGTTAATTGATGTCTGTGACAAAACAAGATCTTTATTTTCTTTGACACGCTTGACATGCAAGACAACATTACCTTACCCAAGTTATTGAAATTCAGATATGATTAAACTTCCAGATGCGCTTTGATCCCAGAGAGTGCACGAGAAGAAGATAAATTAGAATCTGCACAATTAGAATCTGGTATAGCCAAGGTGTTGTGTGATGAATGCTTTAAGGAAATACTTCCTGACACTTTCAAGAATGAGCCATGGTAATGTTAGTTTGGTGTAAATGTTTCAGATACCTGACAAGGTGTTCAGGATGTCCTTGTGAGACAAATGATAGAACAAAAAGAAAGTGTGAATGAGTTCAAGTATCATACCAAGTTCTGGAGCCTCAAAAATGTACATATTCTGAAAGAATGTGAAAGTTTGACTTACAGCAAGTTAATGGCTACAAATTCAGTGGAATTTTTATAAAATTTAGGAAATTTGCAAGGTACAAATTAAAGGCTACTTAAGACTCTAGGAACATCGTAATGGAAAGGTTTTGCTGTCACTTTTCATCCTTTCAACAGAGATTTTGATCATTTTGGGGTCATCGTGGCTGAGACAGCTGCCAATCTCTGGTTCTCTTACATTAAGACTAGGGAAGGTGGTTCAAGACTATACAGAGGTAAACGGTTGAAAGAAAACCAGTTATTTACACAAGAAAAGTCAGAATGTAGCTTCCCTTGTAGAAAAAAAAGTTGATTGTTTCATATTCTTTTCCTCTGAAATCTGTAATTTAGATAATTTGGGGGTGTTTCACTTATGCTCTTGAAAGAAAAAAAGTCACAATTCATTTGAAAATTTTTTAAATAAATTTTTGTATATTTTCACTAACACTAATACCTAATATAATAAAACCCTTGGATTTTTATCAGATCTACTATCATTATTTGGAGAACCTTAATATCAGGAGAAAAGACATTTTCAACACACTAATATGCCTGAACCAAGATGAACAAGAAATACCCAGACTGGATCGTGAAGTCATCAAGTAAAATTTGAGTTGTTATTTCATGTTCATTTATTTCCATGAATAAATTTATATATTTTTTATATATTTTTATTTTAATTTTAAGTTTTTTATACTATTTGTGTAGTTTGTGTCACCTGTATAAGATTTTAAACATTTCTGGTCATTGTCTCTATTCAAATACAATTTTGCTATGTTCCTCACATCTTTGTTTCTCTTTTTATAAGCAAATGGTGAAATTTGTATTTTTAGCAATGTATTCCAACATCAAATCTCCTTAGAGAGGCAGGATTTGATGATCAGTTTGGGGCTGATATCTCAAGCTTCAATATTTCTAATCTCTGCTAAGAGGACTTTGATCTTTACTCATTGATGTAAAATTAACCAACCTGAATGTGTTTGGTTGAGCTGAAGAATCTCTTTGAGGTGTGGGATTTTCAAAGAGTTTTAAGGTCACTTCACATGCAGCTACCACTGACATACAATTTTCTAGGTCTGGGTAAACATGGGTTTCCTTTGCTTTGTTCTCTTATGCTTTGCTGGAGTTCTGGCCTCTCTTTCTCCTGGTACTAACACAGTGTTGGATATCACTAACACTTCCCTGTCTCTCAGGTTTTGAAGTGGAGATTAAAAGGCTACTGATAACAAAAGGTTTAAAATTCATGCTGTATTGCGCAGCAAAATCATCACAAATGGACTGACTGTATCCAAACTTCAGCCTCATCCCAGTATGAGTTACAACTGCAAGAATGGGATTTGTACAGAAAATCTGTGCTTCTACTTTCAAAGGCTATGTGATCCAGGCACTGACCCTGGCGTGCATCACTAGAAGATATTTATCTCTGAAGTCCTGAAGATGCATCCGTTCCATATTTTCCTGCTGACATAATTTTGACATTTGCTTTATTGGGTCTGACCTCGTACTAGCCTTCATGTTATTACTATGGCCCAACTTGGAGAGAGAGCCTAATTTACAATGGGGTCTATCAACCTCTTTTGGAGCAGCTTTCATAAGCATAGACAGCCATTGGGATTTATAGATCTAAATGGCTTGGTGAAATACAAGGGTCCATGCCACATGAGCTGAGAAAGAGTGATTCCTCATCCGTGAGAGGAGCCTGCGTTCTGTGAGACTGGAAATCCATTGCTGGAGCTGTGGCTCCAGCACAAGTTAACATCTGTGAAAGGATACAGAGTAAAGTATGGCCCCTTATGTCACTGCCACAGCTGGGCTTCCTGCAGCTTAATTTGCCCTCTCAGCATGTTGCACTGATTATAAATATAATGCTGATCTTGTTGCCAGAGGCCATGACATATCGCTTGGCACTCTGCAACCCTCAGAACAAATTTTTCCCTTTCCCTGTTCACCTCAGTCAATCACGGCTTCAGAAAGCAGCCCTCTGCCACCCAGCATAGGATTACATGTCATTTATAATTTTACTCGCTTCGAAAAGCTAATGCTTAAGTTAATAAAGTGGAAAGATAGCAAGTATGGTGTCCCAACCAGGGAGAGGCAGATTGAAGTTGTTGTTGTTATTATTTCGGTTGTGGGGCACGGTAGGGGTCAGGAAAAGGGAGACATAAAAATAAAGACCTAATAGCCTCTCTGGTGTCAAGAAGAAAGAGAAAAGGAAGCAGCTCTTCAGCAAGACATAAAATATTAATAGATCTCATTGGAAAAAAATTGCTTCTCTTTTTCTTTTATTCATTTAAAAATATATATGCATTCCTAAGTATAAGGTTTATGCAAGTGAAAGCTTTCTGCTGGGTGTTTTAATCACATGAGAATTCAGAGAATTTCCTGAACTTGTTGTAATTATGTACTTAATGGATGAACTGGTTGCATAAAGTTTAAAAAGAATAGACACTTTTCTAACTTCAATCTGACTCAACTGAGCAATCTATGGTTTTTTTGTGCCTATGTTGTAGGGATTGGGAGGTTAGTAAATTTGATGAAATATCTTTTCTTCAAAACTAAGTTTAAAAGAGATATGATGCAGAAATTCAATCACTGACAATACTTTAAATTCAAATATTTGGTGGCAAAGGGAAGTACTTTCAGTTGTGCAGGGAAAGAATTTTTTTTTCCAAACCCAACAGTTTTAAATATCATTGGATCAGGTTCATAATGAAATAAAAATTAACAAAACTATTAATCATATATGTAGATAAATTGAAGCAGTAAACTTTATTGGGCAAGTGAGACAGGATTTTAAATACAGTAGTAGTAGTTAAAAACAACATTTATAAGAAAACAAACAAACCAACCAAAACCAAAAACTATTAATCCTTGAAAAGAAGTACTCATTTTGCTTGGTAGTCAAAAGTACATAAGAACTTGGTTTTTTTTAATTACAAAAAAAAATTGTGTACATCCTTTAATTCACAGGGGGTCTAAAATATCTTAATGTCAATGGACTGCAAAGATGTGGTTAGAATAGTGTGTACTTCAAAGGTTTTAACTTCAAGATCTATGATTAAGTGCATTTCTCCTCTGACTAACCAGATCATATCAACATATAATTTATTTGTTGATACAGACCCAACATGAAATAAACTGCATTCTCACTAACTTACCAAAAGAAAAGAAAGCAAATTAATTCATATTTTTTTCTACGGTGACCCTCCTTATTCATACATATTGGTTTTGGCTAGTGAAAAAAAAGTATGTGAACATATGTTCAGAAATTTTGTTGATAAGTGTTGTACAAAAGGTTGATTCAATGGCAAGATCTATCCAGGTTTAAATAAATATCTTTATATGCAACATGTAGTATCAGTATCAGGTTGCTATTTGAACTCCACACCTATGACAAAGTACTATGTGACAAAATGGAGCAGTGTCCAGGTAATTGTTTAGAAAAAAAATCTGAGATTCAAAATATGACTTATGAGGCAAAAATAAGTTCATGTAGATATTCAATGCAATTGAACATCTTCAACAGGAGTGAAAGCAGTTTATGCCAGCAACAAGAAACAGCTAGAGAATTTGACCAAAAAAGTTCCATGTCTTCCATGTATGCAACTGTCTTTAATCCTGGGTTACTGGATAATTCAGGAACACATGCTTCATATTTTATTTCTGTTTGATTTCTTTTTGGTGTTTTTTTTGTTGTGGCTTTGAATTTTTTTTTTGGGGTGGGGATGTTAGTAATAAATCAAGAAGTTTTATTTTCCAGTAGGATGAAAACAAATTTCAGATTTTTTTCTCTTTTTTTTTCTTTAATTTTTTAAGTCTTCATCTCATGCTTATTGAGCAAGTTTTGTTGATTTTGCCTTGGGCTATCCCGAATGATTGGAAGTGGTGGCATCCTTTAAAATCTCTGATAAAGAAAATAAAAACAGATTTTGAACAAGGCTTTCACTGGTATTTATTACTGTATTTTTATTTTCTGAAACAAAGACTGTCACATTTTAAAAGTCTTTTGTACTGTACTTTTTGCACCTCACTTATTCCTCAAAGATTAGTTTCACCTTCTGGTTCCCAGTGATGAAGGATATAGAAAGTATTTTTACTTTCTCAAACTTATGCAAAAAACACTGCCCTATGAATTCTAATTTAAAAATGCTAGCACTACTTTAACCTCACCTGAACTTAAAATATACAAATTACTACAATGGAAGAGACCAAGCAACCATTTAGCTCAGTATCCCTTCTCACACATACAATCAAGTCCCAGGAAAGACCCCAATTATAAGCCACCTATATTTTTGATACTGTGGAGAATATTCCTATTGCTTAAATGATTTTTAGAAAACAAATCAAACCAAACAAAAAACCTCCAAACAAACAAACAAAAACAACCAAAAAATCCCAAACAAAAACCCTTCCACTTTCTTCCCTAGAGCTTGTTTCTTCGCATCTAACAGATTTCATTGAATTTCTCTTCCATGACCATATCCAATCATTTCTGTAATACATATAAAATTGCAATAACCGCTGCATCCTGAAGCAAGGAGTTTCACAATGTAATTATTTGGTGCACTTTCAAACTCTTAGGCATATATGCTTCAATAGAGGAAAAGAATTGCACTATGTTATTAGGAAAGCCATAATTGTTGGAGACGGTGTTGATCTTATCTAGTTTAACTGTCCAAAAATAAGAAACTGGTCCAAACTAGCTGTTTAAGTTCTGAACAATGATGAGAATGGGGGAACTGTACAGGACAGCTCTTTTCATACAAACTCTCATTGAGTGAATCACTCTGTACATATGTCAATTTCTCTCCATTAGCCAAGACTGGAGCCAGGACAACTAATTATGAGATGCCAAAAATTTTTGTTCAGTGAATGTGAATGAGGTGAATCATTGTACATATGACTTTGGAGAGGATGACTGTTCACTTGACCTCAAAAGTATATAAAGCTCCAAATATTAAACGAACCTTTATTTGTGCTGCATAGTCTTTATATATCTTCTAAAGCATGACTGTATTCTCAAGTATTTCAGAATGGATCAGAAAAACAAAATGTCTTTTTGCTAGAGAAGCAAACAGTAACTTCATTATTGCCAATGGACAGACTATGTATTTGAATCTTGGTAGACTGATATATCTTAATCTTTATTTCATCTTGAAAGAGGCAAATATTGATGTAACAAAATTATTTCAATTAAAGATTATTTTATGTTAGCCAAAACTGGCTTGATTAACTTGAATTGGGGAAATCTTACATTTATTGGCAGAGGTTTGGAACAACCTTCTGAGATATTTTTTTAAAGCCTTTTTGCTGCCTCTTATTCTTTCAAAACACTTCTTAGGATAATCTCATTACACAGGATAGCATTAGCAATTAATAGATTTTCTAGGATTATCAAGAGGGTTTTAAAGCAACATAAATGAGGGAAAATGATACTCTGACAATCAAGTGGCACATACTTAAAAATTAAAGCCAGACTGTAGGCTTCTTATTATGACAAATCCCTTTACAAAAAGTCATAAAAGTCATAAAAGAACACAACCTTTAGATGTGCATCCATTAAGGGAAGCATCTGAGGATGGTACTTAGGATACCTAATTCAGATATTTAATTTGCACCTAAATTTTAAAAATCTTAAAATAGTCATTGTTACTATAGATCTCTTGCTCAAATGTCTGAAATAATGTACAAGAACCCAAGAAAAAGCTATTTTACAGTAGAAGAAAAAATGTTTTATTTCCATTAGTTTAATGCAGGATCTTAACAGATTATAAAAACATAATTTGTTGATCTGGACATTAGCAGTCTTCTAGGCATTAAAGTTTATGATCTTTCTACTTTTTTTTTTTTTTT
>VZTJ01006184.1:120934-145167 GCA_013397795.1 Orthonyx spaldingii | reverse complement strand
TTTTTTTTTTTTTTTGGTAACTTCTGGTTATTTTTAAAACTACACAGAAATTGAGAAACATTTTAAAAGAATTATTGCCAAAAGTTTCTAATCTGAAATATGAATAAAAATGTAACTATTTGGTATATTTCACATTGTCCTCTAGTAGTCAGATTTCAAAATACAGAAAAAGTGGAAAGAGATTTACGATGTTGTCAACTTATTTAAAGCAGGATCTGAAAGTCTGACTTTTAAAAGTCTTTTTAAGGTTTCAATATAAAACCTATGGAAATAGGGAAATATATGGCAAAAAATATGCATTGCGAGTTTAATAATATAGACATCAGATGAGAGATGTAAAAAATAACCCTGTTGACTAATGGCAATTATGAAAGAATTTTTTTTTAAAAATCTGACATGAACAAAAAAGAATGTCTGCTACTTGCAGATGGTAAAAATATAAATAGGGACTTAGAAAAAGCACAAATATTCAGTATATGTTTCTGTTCTATATTTGGAATTAAGGAGGTGGATGTATTTATGTCATATGATACTGCAGATAAAATACATTTACCATCTGTAACAAAGGGAGATGTGAGACAGCATTTAAGGGCTGAGAAACAGTTTTTCAGACTGAGATGTAAACAGATCAGTTTGGCTACCTTGGCAAAAACAAGACAGAGGCTTCACCTTTGTCTAAAATTACTTGTACAAAGTAAAGTAAAAGTTAATCAAGGACTTTTCTTGCCAACCAAAGCATTACACAGAAAATAACAAATAGACACAGAAATTAATACATTTCAGCACTGGATGAGAATCTAATTTATAAGAAATGAGAGTAATTAAACTTGTAATTGGATGAACAGTTCTTAAAAGTCAAAGAATTTAATTCTAATATGAGTAGTTTAATTCCAGGTGCCAGGAGAAATGCCCAGAATCATGTGCATTTCAGGGATAAAGGATAGATGCAATCCTGGGCTGTTCTGGTACACCTTCCTGTTTTTTCTTCTCTCAAGTTTCTTTCCTTCAGAGGTTTGACTGCCCTCAGTGTTTTAAGTTAAGTAATAAGTTAAGATTTCCTTATTGAAGATTTAAGTCCAATGTGGAAGAGGTGCAAGATATATTGGACACTTTTAGTTGGTGACCTAATTATCCCTTCTTTTTTTTGCAAAACAGAGGATGCAAATCTAATTTCTAGTTCAGAAAGTTTTCAGGGGGCTAAGTAGAAAAGAGAGTCCCCATTCTGGAACCAGTGAATGTACCTAGTGATGCTTCTCAAGGGATTGCAGAGAAGGAGTTATGTTTTTTTTCTAGATATTTCTTCACATCCAGACAAGCTACAAAGTTGCACAACCATATACCTCTTTAAAGAGACTCCCTAATACATATATACTCCCAAGGGTCGCTATTGTAAATATGAATTAGGGATAAGTATTTATTGCCTATGTTAATTTTAAGAGAATTGCTGTAATGTTGTAAGATATTCATCATCTTATTTCTAAAATAAGGGTGGAAAAAGAAATAAATGAAAATGAAAAAAAAGCAAACCACAAAGCACTTATCAAAGTCACTGTGCTGGTTGGATTCTTTCAAATCCCTTAAGGGTTTGGATGTATTAGTCTTGTGGTGGCATTTTTTTCTGGGCCTGCATTAATTTGATCCATTCTTTTAGAACATGTGTATAACACCACAAAAAAGTATTATTGGTTTATAAATTACACTTGTTGTTTCAGGGCGATAAACAGAATGATGAATGCAGTCTTTGTTCAATCACCTTTTTATTCATGAAAGGCAAAACCATGGATTCTAAAAACATTTATCTACATCTATAGTAAGCCATAAACCTTTCAAAAATGCTCCCAGTAATCCAGGAAGGAGCTGCTGATTACTGTCATAACAAAGAGGATTCAATAATGCTAATGACTTTTCTTATGATAATCAATAACCTGGTGGAGGCTACTTGAATCTTAACGAATCTTCCAGATGTAGCCCACTTTTTAAGAAAATAGAAAGGGTTAGTGTGTGTTTGTGATAATACTTGAGACTATCAGATTAATCATGGAAAGATGGACATTTTTAAACAAATGAGAGCTTCATGCTAGTGGCAGATGGGCCTGAAAGAAGTTTCTAATTTCAAAGTTGGGAAATCACCCTATTGTTTACCTAAGCAGCTTTTGTTTACTGTCTCTTGAGCCTCTGAAGGCAGACACGGAAATAAATCACAGCTAGAAAAATGTAAGTTTAGGTGCCCGATCTTTAGACCCTGACAGAAGTATGGTAGTATCTGTCTTTACTTTCTAGTTTTTGCTGTAAATTATCAGTATGACTTGGAATTCAACCTTTTCTTAACTGAGATTTCTTCCTTGGCTGCATGGCCAGGACAAGATATATTTTGGTTAACATATACCTATACACACACACAAAACAGGGCCATTCAAGTCAATGAAAAGGGAGGGGAAGATTTCCCTTCCAGAGGCCATTTGTCCACCTCTCTTGGACAAATATTTTAACAAGCACTAAGTAATCTTCTTGAGGGTCATACCAATGAAATGTGTAACAAACTACAAGTTTATGAGCAATACCTTTTAGATGGTGAAAGTTATGCAGTATTAAGCCTGATTATCATGTGTGTGCTGTGGCCTCAACAGTACACAGAGATAAAACTCAATCAGTTTGGGGTAAAATATACATTGAAATATTGAAATTTCCTCTGCATTTAGAAACCTTTAGAAACCTTCACTTTCTCTCTTACATAGGTGATTACACAAACTAGTATCATTTGAGACATGATGTGTATCCTGATACTTATCTTCTCTCTTTCATTTGTTTCATTCAAGGTTCAGTTTTGGGGTTTTTTTTAATCATTATTATTTATTATTTTTATTTGCTTTCTTTTTCTTTATTATTATTGTAAATCTAAACTGCAAAATTGTGATGAAAACACATAAAATTGGAAACAAACTACCCTTTCTTAGGTAGTATATGTGTGGTAAATAAATGTCCCTAGCCAACTTAATATATGATGACATCATAAATGCTATCATCATGAGTAAATTTAATCAAAGTCTGAAGGCAAGATTTTTTTTTTTTAATTTTCTTTCTCTCCTTCCAATCTTTCTAGACTATTATGCCCTCCTCTGTTTTTCTTTGCTTCAAATAAGACTATTTAACTGTGCAGAATTTGCTTAAATATAAGTAGATATATCCTCAATTTGCAAAGCAGGTGTTGCAGCTAATGCCTAGAATCTTAATCCTGTATGTGATTGCCATGTTCTTAAACATTTAGTTTAATGTGCATAAATCATTAGCTGCCAAAGAATGCACAAAAGTTGAAGACTTAAATTCAGGTCTATTTTACACACAGGAATAAATCATTGGCATGAGGGAGACTAACCTTGAGAAATAATCCTGGGTTTAGCATTTCTCTGCAGAGTTACATCTTGACTGATTAATTGATTAATTGGTTGGTTTGTTTTATTTTGTTTCATAAGAAATGTGTCAGTACTGATGGTGTCTTTTCTACCTCCATGCCTCAGGTCTCTCTCTGCTTGTTTGTAAATATTTGAAGAAGAGAGTAACCTCCTCAGTTCTTAATTTAATGATTTTATTTTTCCAATTAGCTACATGGCTACTACTTGAGTGGACAGTCAAGGATCATTACACAATTCTTGCCATGTCTGAAAATCTGTAATTACCTTACAACATTGGTGTAAATAGAGAACTGTTGCTAATGCTACACTACACATGTGGAACAGAACAGATATAAAGCCCTTGTCAATGTCCACTCAGTCATGGAAATGAAATAAAAAAATATGTGACTACAAACATCCTCAAACCCCCCACATCAATCAAATAATAATAAAACAAAAAAAAAAAACAAAAAAAACCCCAACAAACAAACAAACCCCACATCTGGGAGTCGTGTTTGGCTAAGATCTTGGTTTTATTACAGTAAAACCATAATTATCTTCCTTTTTAAAAAAATCATCTTAAAAGTGACAGACTCTACAATCCTTAGGAATTATTAAGGAATAGTGAGTTTGATATGAATATTAATTTTGCAGAGCAACCAGAGGGGCAAACTGAGGTTCCAGTCTTCAGAATAGGCCTTACAGAAAGACAACCAGGATTCCTTCTAAATCCTGCCTTGAGTTTTGTTGATGCACAAAAATGAGATATTTTATTAAAAAAAAATATTTTAGAAAGTAACACCTTTGTCCACAATTTATTTTATAAGATTGTAGAGAAATTAAAAGAGTCCTCTGAAATCTCTGGTTAAAAACCTAACCACTATATGAGAATTATTAGTCATAGAGTCCCATATGGAATTTCTGCATCTTGCCAGATCTCATAATATGATATAAGCTTCAACCCTGTACATGTCGCCCTTTCATGTGGAGGAGCAGTTGCCATACCTTTTCTCTCTGAATGTGGTACAGAGCTGGCAGTGAGACTTGGCTTTTCATTCTCCATTAAATTTCCCATGAGACTTCTGCAAAAGTAGTAAACAAATAAATAAATAAATGAGGCCTTGTAGTAGGCCATTAAACCAAGTCTGATTGGAATGCCAAACATACCTTTCCCTTCCATTTTTCTAGAAAGGTTTGTATAGCTCTAGTGTAAGCAACTTAAATGGTCTCATTACTTACTCTTTCCTGCTAAATAAATTATCAATAATATGAAACTGAATGCTAGACTGATTAGTTATTCCATCCTGTCCATCATGTATCTAATAATGCCTACTCAATGTACCTTGTGCACAAAACATTTTCTGTGCCCTTAAAGGTGAGAGTATAATAATAAATTGGATGGTTTTCTGAACTAAGCTGTCTTTGAAATGAGCTGCTTCATCCACTTGAATATACCAAAGCAAATTTATGATGATTAATTGTATTACAATGAACACCAAAGCACGTAATAATGATTTGCTACTTAATATAAAGCTTTGCCAATATTTTGTAAACCCAAGCGACATGATATGCAAGAAATCCAATGAAACCCTCTTAAACAAACAAAGGAGAAAGGGAAGAAAGGACAGGTCTTGCAACACTAAACATTTCTAAGGACAAACAGAGGCCACAGGAACTCTTTTTTCCATGTCAAAACTTTGATACGTTAGCTCCCTTTCAACTTAAGCAAGGGGGAAGAGGAGAGCTGACAAGAATTAATACATACTTTCACTCAACATTCAAACAGAATCTTAGCAAGTTAGCACACTACTCCACTTTTTTCATATGTTATTAGTTTTAGTCTTGCCATCATTATGGCTATTATCTTTGTACTTTTTTCTGCATTTTGACTTCCTTTCGAGAAGCCAAAGCAGCATCTACTTCTACACCTTCATTCAACTCAATAACTACTACAGAAATGGAAAAAAACCATCACCCAAATGTATGTCGTCCTCAACTGGAGATTACTCAGCTGAGTAGCTACCCAGTAGCTACCCTGGATTTACTACTGAAAAATCTTTTATTTCTGATTTGGCAGTCATGAGACTTTTGAACTGCAGTGAAACTCCTTTCCCGTCCTTACTGAATTGTTCTAGTTTTGCCTGGGGTAGAGTTAATTCTGTTCCCAGTGCCTGGTGTGGGGATATGTTTTGGATTTGTGCTGAACAAAGTGTTGATAACATAGAAATGTTTTTGTTTTTGCTGAGCATGGCTTTCACAGAGCCAAGGCCTTTGATGCTTTTTGCACTGCCAGGTTGGGGAGGGGCTGGGGGTGGTTGGGAAGTTGGGAGGAGACACTGTCACCACAGGTGACCCCAAGTGACCAATGGGACATTCCAGACCATTTGACATCATGCTCAGCATATAAAGTGTGAGGGAAGAGGGTGGGGGAGGGAATAATTGAAGTGGTGAAGTTTGTCTGAAGTGGTAAAGTTTGTCTTCCCAGGTAACCATTAATTGTGAAGGGGCTCTGCTATCCTGGAGGTGGCTGAACATCTGCCTGCCCATGGAAAGCAGTGAATTAATTTCTTGTCTTGTTTTGCTTGTGTGTGTGCCTTTTTCTTTGCCTAATAAAGTTTATATCTTAACCCATGAGTTTTCCAGCTTTTACCCTTCTCATTCTCTCCCAGATCCTGCTGGTTGGGGTGTGAGCAAGCGGCTCTATGGGTCTTTGTAACTGGATAGAGTGAAAACACAACACAGACAAATATGTCATAGGAAGCAAATTGGACAAAATTTCAGCCTGGATTTGAAAAAACAATACAGTTTGGAAGGCCATTTGCTAGACATCTGCTTTTCCAGCCAAGAACCCATACCACTTCAAGAATTATGTAGTCATAATATGTCATTTGAAAGTATGCGTTCCAATTCTTTAGGTAAGTTTCAGGGAAGTAAGGTGGGCCAGGGAAGGTATGGAGGGCGGGAGGAAGGAGGCAAGGAGGGAAGCAAGGAAGCAAGGAAGAAGTAAGGATTACTTGTTAATGAAGTAGAATGAATTGTAGGTTCATGACCTTCTCTGGAATATTATTTCTAGGAATCATAAAACAATCCAATAATTATGAAGAGTGTCCAGTCATGCCTGGAACACCCACCTGAGGAATTATTTAGCCTATTGATCTCTTATCCATGCTGCTGTATTGTAATGTTAGCTTCAGAAATGTCACCTTGGTCTTTAGTCTGACATTTTTCATAGTATTTTCCATTCAGGTTATTTTCATTCACAAATAAAGAAATAAATGGGCATCTTTTCTTTTAAACTGTGTACATCTAATTTTAATTAAAGATGGAAAAAAGCTGAAATGAGGCAACAAACATCTGGTTTTGGACAAATTAAATGAAGAATGAATTAGTTCTTTTCAAATTAAGAAGTCTCCTTTCCTTTTCCTGTGTAAGGGACCTAGACTGTGGCTACTCTCCACCCTAATAATAAACTATAAAACTTGAGAGACAGATAGACATTTTGACTTTTATCTTCACAAAAGTAGTCTGTATTGTATTAGACACACCATTTTTGACTGTTTCTCTTTCACTAGTTATGTACTGATATTATTTAGCTTAAAAACTATGTGTCAATATTAATTCTTTATTCATTGTAAACTACTTTGAGAAACCACTTGTAATGGTTATGCAGTGAGGAAAAGGTTAAGACTGTGGCAGGGGGAAAAAAAAAAAAAAGGAAAGCATGAGAGCTTAAAAAACATTAGAGCTACAATTTGACTTAAAAAAGGCAATAAACACAACAATAAAAAGAATATTGTACAAAAGGGGGAATGGTTTGAGCAACAAAAGCAAGGTATCACCCTGGAACTAAGACAAGGTGACTGCCACTCACAGGCAGTTCCTTGTGGCCCAGGAGAACAAAGAAAGGACTGTGACGAACAAACCTCTGTGGCTTAATGCTCTCTACCAGACAGACAAAACAATGGAGAACTGGGGTAAACAAAGCCTGGAAGGCTATTTTGTCTGAAGGGATTCACTTTGCAGAGGTGCTGGTGTGGAACTGTGTGGCAGTGGCCAGTGAAAGCTGCAAACAACGCCCTGGTGACTGAGGAAAAGTGCAAGGGGTCCCAAACAGTACCTGTGGCAACTGGTGGTGGTGGTACCACAGGCTCTCCCTCTCCAAGCCCACAGTTTGGGATTGCTAAAGAAAACTCAGCTTCCCGGGCTAAGACAACCTCAGATGACAGATCCCAATTGTGAAGTACAGCTTCCCGGGATGTGAGTTGGAAACTTGCCTTGAGAGCTGCGGAGAGCAAAGAACAGCCCCCTGCATTTTCATTTCCTGATTTTAAAGGGGCACAGTACCACTCCTCTTCCATGAATAAGGTAAAACAAAAGATTCCACTTCCAATGTTAGCTGACCCTGCTGGAAACTGCCCCCACCATACACATGGCTGTGACGTAAAACAATATTTAATGAACAGTGCTGAAAATGCCTCTCCCTTGTCGCTCAACCCAGAACACCACTGTAAAACTATGTCCACATATACCTAAAACTCAGAATATCTGCAGATGTTCACAATCAATCAGATTTCAAGGGATTAATGATTTGTCAGCTGAGGTGCAATGAATGGATGTGCTCTCCAACTGAAACACAAACATGTTTGCTTCAGCGAGGTTAAAGGGGTAGAAAAAGACAAAAGTAAAACGTGAACTCTGGCTGGTTTGGCTCTGCCAAAATTGTTTTGGTTTTTGTCATATTTTGAAAAAGTTAATGTGTTTTTTAGCTTTCTACCCAGGAGGATCTAAGCTGTTTGCAGGGTAAATCAATTAACGCATGAAGAATGCTCAGGTAGTATAATCAACATATGAAAAGAGCTCAGTTTTTCTAGTGTTGCTGGACAGAGAAAAATGTCACTCTATCTTTCTGTTGACTTTTGATTGACTTTGCAGCAGGTCAATAATCAGCTCTGTTCAAGTAATGAAAATGTTTCTCTATCGATAATTAGCAAGTAGAACAACCCTGCAGAGATGTAGGAAAACCTCCAAATTACATTTACCTTGGCTGATTTTTTTTTTTTTTACTCCAACTGCTTTTTGCAAATTTTTTAGTAGAATGCCTCATAAATTGTGGCTAAGGCAATCAGATAGAGTATTTTCCTTCTACTCTAGATTGCTGTTAACAAATGTTATCTTGAGTTTATTCTAAGTTAATCTTCTCTTATTTAGTGCTGAACTCTTCCTCACATTTTCTAGATACCTTGCCATCTTCAGACAAATTCTTGAATATGTAGTTAGTAATAGAATGTTAATAATTTGATTTACTGATATTTTACAGCCCACTACCTCTAAGAGCTGGAGTCCAACAAATTTTTTATCACAGATTCAAGGCAGGTGGTGTCTGTTTCATGAGTAACAGCTACTACTGGCAAAAGATTGTCCTTCCCAAAGTAAGTAATGGCCTCCTTATATCACCCCCTCTATACACTGATGCTATAAAACTCCACATCCACAATACATTGAGAGAGATCTTTCTCTCTCTATCCTGAGTCTATCAACACTTTAAATTAAAGAACTTTAATTTAAACACTTAACTGTTGAAACCTTTACCAGCATCTTACTGGCTGCCATTCCTGTGATGTAGGAGGGAACTGGCATATATACCCTTACTACAAGACAAAACAAAGACAAAATTAAAGAATGTACCAAAAATTAGAAAGAAACATCATCCATCCACTCCCAGAAAAGACATCTACTTTTTCTAAGTAAATATGTTCAATGTCTTCTGTGCCAGGAAAGTATTGCAAGCTATAGGCTAATAAAATTATCATTTAGTATTATTTCATTTTATTTAGTATTTGTTCTCTAATATGGTCCTCATTCTTCAAGAATGTAATAGAACCAGAAAATGAGCTATACACTGTTAAAAGAGAAAGAGAGTTTAGTCTGTCACTGAATTACTGTTTACATATCAAGGGTTATCATGAAGATACAATTTTAGACTGCAGCCCTGGATAGAAATATGCAACTTCTCTTAAAAGAGAAGTTGAGAAAACAGCAGTTTTTGGCCCACAACATGGCCTGAAAGACAAAGAGAGAACTTAAGTAAGTCACTGTGTTTGATTTAGTACCAGATCCAAATCCGTGTGACTCGTCACAAAGCTCTCAGTGTTGTTACTGGACATTTAGTTCTGAGAGTAATGTTCAAACACTCTGCATGACTAGTGACTTTTCAGATGTTCCCCTGATACTCCAGAATAAACAATTGTTCAAAAGGCCCCATACTGATGTTGCAGGTAGCGTGGAGTTACGACACTAGATGCTTGTAAATAGACTATAGAATTTACACAGATACCTGATCACTTAATCAGCTTGCTGTTCAGGAGCTTCTGTGAGGGTAGTGTAGACCATATTGTGTTTTCAGGACTGGACTTAATGGTGGAATCTCTAATGTGGTCTAGATAACGGGGTTTAGCGGGCGTGGTGGTATTCAGTCAAAGGTTAGACTTGGAGATATTTTCCTTAATGACGCTGTGATTCTCAAAAAAATAGGACAAACATAGAAATCTATAACACGGAAACTTTAAAGTCTTTGAATCTGGATTAGAATATTACCCAAGAAATATTTTATTTTCTACCAAAGTTCAATTAGGTTGGCTAATTCATTTAGACAAAGTTTTTTTAAAAAAATCTTTTCAAAGACATATTTTTCAGGGTTTGTTTATTGTGATATATCCCTCTCTGCAGCATGGAAGATGCCTATTTCCTTCTTTTAGGCTTTGTGAACACTTTTAATAACAAAATATTTTTTGTTAACATAAAAACCCATTAGCTGCTAATGCAGCATCTTTTTAATTCCGTAGCACAAATTACCCAATGCAGGAAAAAGAAATAATTACAGAATTACACAATAAATCATCTGTCCTTAGCTAGTCAATATTAATTCTTAAGAAAAAACATGGCTATTGCAAACCCAGCTGAAAGGCTGGGCGATCTGAGCTCCTTTATGCCAAGAACAAAATAAATTCCAAATAAGTTCTTTACATAGAAAGAATAAAGTTGTGAGAACGACTTCCCTTGAGAATCAAATAAAAGCAAGTTATCTGTCTAGTAGTCTATAATGGAACCTAATCTGCATAAGTTAGGTATATAAGATTGTCTAATTTTCAAATGTTTTATGTTTCTTTGAAACCCTGCAGGGAAAGATTCTATCTGTCCAATAAAGATACCTAACTGTAGCCAAGCAGATTCTACTTTTGAATGGTTTCGAATACCTTTCTTCCTACTGCTAGACGGCAAGTTTGGGAATTTTTCTTTTCTGCCCATTATCAGAGAAGTTATCTTTTTAAAGAATTTCCAGAAATAAAGTTCCTGTAAGCATCTATATGACACATATATGGACAACTGAAAAAAAGTGCCCAGCTTACAAATCTTGAGTAATAGAGCACTCAGAACACAGCCAACATTCTCAATTGCCTAATTTTTGAGGATTCCTAGGACCTTTGAACAAGCCATTTTGAACAACAACAACAAAAAACCACACTCCAAACCCAAACCAAACCAAAAACAAACACCTCCCTTCGCCCCCGAAAGAAACCCCAACTACCAAAAAAACCCACCCATAAACTGGCTTTAAAACTACCTAGAACAGTATCAGGGTAGCTATGAAGTATTGACCTTCTCACTTGGATGGTGGATAATTTTGCAAAATCTCATAGAACTTAGTGTTAGTTTTTCAAAAAAACTTCATCGTTTCTGGAGCTGTAAGAATTTGGCAGCATAGTTTGTCAGTCTGTGCATTAAAACCAGTTAAAAGTCAATTACTTTTTGGAACAAAATGGACGTGATGCATTCATTTCAGACTTGGAATAAGTAAACCTCTGTATTTCGCTCTGGCAGCAGAGGATTAGGACTAGAGCACTAGGCCACTTGACTGAACTGCCTTGTATATATGTTACATGTATTTATTTACTTCAAGACATTCCCAAGTGTACTATGAGGACACATTTATCAGATAGATCCAGATCAAATGGATCCAACCTGCTCACAGACTTCAAGAAAGTCTGAGTCTAGATCCTGGTCATTACTTTGTTCTACACGAATGACCTGTTTGGCTTTAGTTACTGAAAAACTGCAGGTCAAAGCAACAACCTCACCCCCTGCCCTGAAGGGTTTCTTCATCACATAAATGCACACTCCACTATCATGTAGCAAAACAATTCAGGGATTTTTTTCTCAGATTAAGAGGCCAAATCCTCCACCACTCAGCTGGAACTGACAACAAGGTACTAGGTTGTATCAGCTGTGTGATGTGTTTTTGGTGTTGTGCTCACTGGTCTGAGACTACCAGTTCAGCTGAGGTTCACTGACAAGCTAGGATCACATCAGAAAGTGAAACAGCTAGGTAAACCTAAGATTTTAAGTAAGAGGTAGTTTGCTGGTGAAGCAAAAGAAAGTGAAGGTAGGGAACAGCACATCCAGACTCCTGTTCTCTGTAGTTTGTTGTCATTTGGGAATTAGATGATTTTAAGATCCCTTCCAACACAAACTGTCCTATGATTCTAAATTTCAGTGGAAGATCTGGCTCATAAAATGTTAAGGCAACAATACCTTTAATGTTTTATGTAATATCTTTGTTTAATATTTGATATGAAACAAATAATTGCTATGTGATTTTTCACCCTTTTGTTTGCTAATGAAAGAGCAATAAGGGACACATAACAGTAAAGGATGATTTTCTCTAGGGGATTAAACAATGCTCCAAGTTGTCCAATCCTGTTAAAATCTGAAAGAGAGAAGTGCAAGAAGAACCTAGAGGAAGCATATCTCCTGAAAGTCAAAATGTCCCTATTTTCCAGGGTTCTTCCATCATTTCTGAAGGTTTCCAATGTCTTTAATTAACTGGGGTGCTGATTAATGTTCTTGTTTCCTTAAGAACCTCTTCAGTGGCATTATTTGGATGAAGGTTGAAAGGCATCAATAGAGTTACATCAACACCAACAGATATTTCTATAACCACTGATATTTGTGCTAGAAATGGCATGAAACATGACAGCAATGATGGGTGTTAGGGGATAGGGGGTGGGTTTGACAGGGTTAATCAGAAATGTCCATGAGTTTGCATGCCTTCATCCACCCCCAGGTCCCACACCTGCACATGCACACACGTGAACACGTACAAACACACACAGGCTGATCATACAGATACTCATATCTGCTGCTTGCATGTGTGACAGTGATAAACAGGTTTCTGCTAGCAGCAATTTAGTTGGTAATAAATCACTCTGGTAGGGGCTAGTGTGCACAGGTGAATTGCCATGATGCAAGGATATAATTGTGCATAATCAATGCAAACATGCTCTAGTGGAACGTGACAAAGACTTACTTAAGCACATTCAGGCAGAGACTAAAGGTTAAGGCAGAACCAAGGTGAGGAGGGTCTTTCAGATAACACCAGGATATCTTGCTAATGCCATAACAAAGGGAAGCATAGCACACAATTTGGCTGAACTGGTGTTAGGACAAATATGAAAGAATAATTTCCATCACCCTCAGGAAACAGTCTGTCAACATTCCTCACAATTCCTCACCATCTCAGGAGCCTGGAAAATACAAACTACAACACAGAGTACCTAAAGCAACCATAAATTATGATCAGTTCTTGCAGAACAGAGAATAGCCTTCTAAGAAACTGCTTTGGACATTTACTTTGGTGTTGTCTCCCTTCACTGCCCCCAGTTGAAAATGGATTCTTTAATGAGAAAATGTTTTGTTAGAGTCATAATTTTCCCAGAGATGTATTTGTTTCAACTGAACCTTCATTACAACAAATTTCGCAACTCCTCAGTGGGATTTATGGGCAAATCTCAAATTCTAGAAAAGATGACGCTTCATAATAAAATAATTTGGGTATTATGTTATGAAAGATAAGGCAAAAACCTGTTCCTGATTAAATCAGATTAAGGGGATAAAACATCTATGCTGCAGATGATTATTCTAATAACCAAGGTAATGTTACCAACTATTTTATTCTTTGCTGTAGGAGTCGTTTTCATCGTTTCAATCCAGTTCAATCCAGTCTGCAGTCAGAGGAGAGGGGTGCTATTTCATGAGAGGTACTTTCCATCCATCCAAAATTTGACTGACCTCTATTATTGCCTCTCTCTTACATCTAGCTCTTCAGGGATGACAGAGCAACACAGTGTCCTGTACTGAGGCCCAAGAATACATAAGATAAAATTAGACTATTCCATTTTAGTAAGCTGTATCATCACATAGATGACTGAGTGACTGATAGATGTTCGCCTGCATGAGTGATTAGAAAGATCACTTGAGATGCAGGTGGCCCAATGTCTAACATCTGTAAATAAATCAGACATTCTGATTTCTGTCTGAAAGTCACTGGATAAATCTCCTTAGAGCTGGCCTAGTGCAACATTTCTTCTTTTTCTGCTTTGGAGACCCTTTTTGGGGAGAGGTTGCTGATTTCATCTGAGGACAGGACATGAACATCTTTGGAAGTCTCAGAAAAAATAATTATTACAGTACAGGTAAACCATCTCTTCCTTGGATCTATATACAAAGAAACAGATCTATCTTTTCTCTTTCTGGTCATTAAGATAAAAAAGGTAATAAAAGCACTGTTCTGGAGCAAAATGCTGTATAGATTTCTTTTTTTTTTTTTAATGCAGACTATGATCTACAACTGGCAAATTGCCCTATTAGTGTAGGTTTAAAGAAAAGGGTTGAAAGGTGCAAATTGGAAGGAAACTTGCTCCCAGGAATCAATAGGTCCAGAAGAGTCTATTATAATAACATCATGTCCCTGAGAGGGCATCAGGGATATGTATGTTATTGCTAAATTAGGTGGTGCCATCTTTGCAAGAAAAACAGAAATGTAATATTTGCTAATTGAACTATAAAAATAATAATTACCTTTGATGTAGGGGAAGGCAAAGTCACTCAGCAATGTCTCTGATTGTATAAATTAAAGCTGTTATCATCAGAGCCTAAACTAGATTAAAAGTGAGCTTCTCAAATTACATTTGGATGAGACCAAATGTACACAAGACTTTGAATATTTTCAGTACATGAGAAACAGCTTTTCTCTTCCCCGCTCCCTTACAAAATAGTCACATTTTCTTTACTGTGGCAACAACTTCTTCCCGGTAGCGTATATTTCTTTAATCAGCTTCATTACTAATACCATTTTTTTCCTGCAGAAAATGCAGTTTACAAACCAGTATTAACTTAGGGGATATTTTGCTTAATTGGCTATAACTATAACCAATAACTATATTGATTATGATTTCTTCTTAGTTCAGGATATTTTTAAGGCACGTTGCCATGATTTGAAATGGAGGGAGGCATGTGGAAGAGGTGTTTTTTACAGAATGCTGGGTCCCAGTTTTGCTTCTGATGCTATCAATCATTTATTAATTCTCTATAGTTTATAAAAGGATAGGGCCAAGGACTGACTGTAACTGAATAAGTCAGTTGTGAAGGGAATTTGCGAGGAATCGAACAGCAGATTTTGCAAAAGATTATGGGGTTTTTTTCAGTTCAATATTACGCAAAATACCATGTTACCTTGTGGTGAGAAACTAGTTGAAAAGTGAAGCTATTTATTAATTTTCTTCTCAAAAGCATAAATAACTTTTCTACTTGAACTATGTTCAAAACAAAGAGATTTTACCCCAGAATAGTAAAAAACAGGTCTCTTTGATGAAGAATCATAAAGTGAAAAAATTCTTGGGCAAGCCAGGACGGTTGTCTGATTCTAAGAAGGAAAAGCCATTTAAGAAAACAGAGGACAGCGAAAAAATGGAGTAGGAGGTTGGCAACTAGTGGCCAGCATAATCACCATTCCCCATGACTAGAGATAGATTTGTGGGCAGATACACTGTTAGAAAGAAACGGGTATTTCTGGTCTCAGTAGGTCTTCAGTATGGAAAACTGGGAAAACAGTCTAAAGACACAGTTCAACAACAAACTGGAAATATGCAGATATAATGTACAATTGTTGGTAACGATGCCACACAAGTCCCAGTGAAACAAGGTATCCATCAGAATGAGTCAGTAAAAGTTTGTGAGATATTTTTTACTATGTGGATTAAAAAGTGTTTTCTGAAATGATAACGGCAAGATACCCTGAAGAGCTCCAAGACCAAGGCACTAGAGACATGGATAAGACTTATGGAAAACTCTAAAGTTATCATGCAAAAAGTCTTTTAATTGATGGTGTATATTCTTAATTGCAGTGCATGTAAAAGATTTTAGGGATCTCAAAAGAAGGCTATAACAGAAGACTACCCATCTAATTTTCTTAGAAATCCTTTCTGTCTTGTAAAGGCAGAACACATACAAGATAAAATTCTGAAAGTGAAAAACAGTGAAAATATGTTCTTCCTAAATTTAAAATACTTTGTGAACAAATTTTGAGTGTTTTCTGTGTTAAATCAAAGCTCTTAAACTTTGATGGCTTCTCTTTCAGAAATACAATATAAAAAAGCTTCTGGACTAGCAAGCTGGCTAGAAGAGATCAAAGGACAAAATTATTTCCCTATATGAAAAAAACCAAAAAAAAACCCAAAAAACCAACAAACTTCTCCATGTCATATTTGGCTGAAAGATTCATATGTGTGTGTTTGTGACTTTAAATGAGGTGAGACCGTGAGGGACATCTGCCAAAAAAAAACCCACCAAAATTATATTGGCTGAAATGTTTTTCTTATATCACATAGAATATCAAACCACACTTTAAATCATTACTTAATTTGTACATGCAGAACTAAATACATATGCAAGCAAACATGCCAGCTGGAAAACCCATAATAAGAAAGACTGAAAGTTGATTATTTAGGAAAAAAAAAAAAGAAATTCCTACAAATTAAAATAAAGTACGCTAATGGGAAATTGTATTCAAGACTGTATATAAGTCCTAGCTAGTGGCTACCCTAGACTTGCTCTTCTGACCAGAAATTATCCTGGAAATGAAAATCTTTTTAGATGAGAGTTTCATTGAAACCTGTACATAATTCTGTAAAGTTTTGGGTTTGGTCAATTAGTTTATTCTGATTAAAACTTAATTAGTACAAAAAAAATAAGTTTCAATAATTGTAGTCAAACTGGTGTTAAACAGAGAAAGAAAAGGAGTGGAAAACAGGAACAAACATGCACTCACTTAGAACAAAATCAGAATGTTGAGGACCAAATTAATCAAGACACTGAAGGACATGAGGAGAAGAAATTATTTAATTGCCTGTACACCACTGCTTGGAGCCTGGATAACAAACACAGGGAATTAGAATTGCTCGTTTATGAGCATAAATTTGACCTAGTTGGTATTACTGAAACCTGGTGTGAAGAGTTACATGACTGGAATATTAAAATAAGTTGCTATAACCTTTTAAATAGGAATATAGTGGACAAGAGAGAACGAAGAATGACAAGCTATCTTTAAGAAAAAAAGAAAAAAAAAAAGAAGTTTTAATTGACTAATACCTAAGAATCAGTGTCTTTCTGCCCTGTAGTTGAAGAAAAGTTAGAAGCTGTTTACAGGTCACTGGGTGATGGAATTGAAACACTTTGCTTTCAAAAACTAATTATAGAGAAGTTAAAGAAGGAAGATGAAGCCCAAAATATCAGTATTCAAGAGTTTCAAAAAAGCTTGATGAAGTCTTGCCTGGAATGTAATGGAAAACAGGAAGTCTTGTGGTACAGAAGAATCCCCAAAGATCTGGAAAAATTCAAAGTACAAAAACATTTAGAAAGGAAAACGGGATGACCGTGATAAATGTCCTTTTGTCATTTGAAGTTAACCTAAGGCAAACAATAAAATAGCTACTATGAGATTTAATTAAAATAGAATTAAAGGAAGGTAATATAACTAATATCAAATAAAATTGGTTTATGAAAATAGACCTACAGTAATTTGATGCCTTTTTGTAAAGTATAAGAGAACACAGATGATGATAATTCTGATCATCTAATATTTAAACTTCTGAGGATTCAATCTGATCTCAAAAATCTTTTTTTTTTCAAGAAATAAGAGCACTATGAAGTCAACAAGTTATCTTCAAAATAAGCTTGATCTCAAAATTAAATGAAATTGAGACATCCCCTGAAAACAGGTGTGCTTTGGAGCAAGAACATCATCCTTGAACACGTTTTCTTAATGTCGAGTATTAAAAAAAAAAAAAAAAAACAAAACCTTTGGAACTGGTCAATTGACAAAGCGAACACACACACATAAGTATGTGCATTTATATATATTGGAATGTACGTATATCTACCAATACACATTATACATTATGGAACTGTGCTTAGAGAAATTAGGAACTTAAGTTATTATTAGAGAGCAGAGAAACTCAACTTTTAGAATGGATGATTCTGAAAAAGACTTCATCACAGTGGTTGAAAGGGTCTTTTTCTGAAAACACGGACTGCAAAGGGAGCTGAATCAATCAGCTTTGGCTAAACCAGCACTTAGGCGTTAACTGAGATAAATCCTGCTTTAAGTGTCCTTAGAAAGAGCAGAAATTTGTTAAAAGAAGGCTCATCAGTTTATTTAGCAGACATCTGAAATCCAGATGCTGAATGTGGAGCAAACATGTTTTCCGTCCACCTTAACCATTCTTGAAAAGGCTCTGTATTTCTCCTCCAGGTACTGGGGAAAACTGAGGTGACTACACATGGAAGTATTTAATTTTGATACTTGAAGTTAGATCAAATTACTTTAAGCTCTTTAGACTAGAAGTTGTCTTAATCTTTTTTTTTAATTTTTTGTCTATAGAAGCAGTGTTCAACTGTTCAAAAAATTTACGGTAAGCTATTATGTGTGCTTCCTTCCTATGAGCTTCCAAGTGAAAACAATCAGGATTTCCATTTGTTTCTCTTGCAAAAAGTAAATCAAATAATTTAAATGAATGTTGATTTTTTTTAATTCCTACTGCTTATGTTTTTCACTGTCTTACTATGATGTTCCCACCTGATTTCAGAGCTCTTCTTGAGACTATATCTGAATGCTATACCAGGCAGTGGAATGTGACATGAAAGTATCTGATATTGTGATAACCAGGTCTGTTATGTCCACACAGCTCAGTACTGGTGAACTTTCGTGAGTTTCAGCTCAGGTACAGAATGACCACATCAGTACAATTGCTTTTTAATCTTCATAGGGCTCATTAGATGAGATCCCACTGATACTTCCTCATTGTTTCACTGTTATAGCCTGTGAATTGTAACATACTCTCTTAGAATCTGTGTGTGGGTAGAGCAGGGAATTAAGGTCAGTCTGGGAACCTTCATAATTCCGTTACTTCAACCCATGGGCTGTACCATCCTTCAGTCCCAAGGGATACTACAAGCTGCTCTAAGTGGAAGAACCTCTCCCATAAAAGAAGAGAAAATACATGTTTCCCTTTTAGGGTGAATCTTTTATTCTTTATATAAGAACCTGTATCCAAAAGTCCATGAGGAGACTTTGATCTCAGTGCCAGGCTCAAACACATTAGAGGCACTTTTCAACCTCCTGGCCTTTCTTCTCTCCCATAGGAATGACCAGCAGACCTTTCACACTGACTTTCTGTTTCCTCTCAGTAGACTATATAATTGACTTGGTAGGTCTTTCGTGTTCAATTCAAGCATAAATGACGTCCACCATCTGGCCCATAAGAACTGTCTCATCTACTATATTCATATTTCTTTTTTTTTTTTATGATGGGTGGTCAAAAGTATCATTTATGCAAGCTGGTGCACAAAGAACACTTTCTGTGAGCAAAAGTTCAAGGGATGGCTGGTTGTGTAATGATTTTCTTTCCCATAAATGTGTTTATGGGTATTAGATGAAGGGTAACGCTGAAAAGAAGTTTTATTTTTTGTTTCAGGTCTTATGGTATCTGTTTCTGCTTTCTTTTCCCTCAGATTTATATGGAATGAATTCATATTATGACCTTCTTTCAGTAACTAATAAGAAAAAAATTATACTTGTCTTTCCTCATGGCATTGGTAGGATCTGGATTACCCCTCAGACTTCTGCATTTTTGATCAGATTTGATTGAAATTGTCCAGAGGGTTCAGTGATATGAGACATGAACTCACCCAGTATCACACAAGACAGCGTGACCATGGAAGCATCAGTGCCTTAGGAAAAAAAAGCAAGAAAGGCATTTATCTGACACAGCATGAGGAAAATCATTGGGCTAAAAACAAGACAGTAATTAGATATTCAGACTAAGGTTCACAATCCTTTATGCTCTTTTAACTCTTTTAGTGTCTGTTTGTGCATATCGGCAGGAGCTTTCCATTGACTTAAAAGG
This sequence comes from Orthonyx spaldingii, assembly GCA_013397795.1. Taxonomy (NCBI): domain Eukaryota; kingdom Metazoa; phylum Chordata; class Aves; order Passeriformes; family Orthonychidae; genus Orthonyx; species Orthonyx spaldingii. Next base: position 125,480 of record VZTJ01006184.1, on the reverse strand, counting down.
AGTTTGAAGAAGGCTTCTAACAAAAGGAAGTGAAGGACTTGGAAACTCAAACTGCAAAATGTAATGATGTTGACTTACTGCACATGCTGAATAAATAACCAGGGTAAACCCATTATTTTCTTATTTTTTTCCTGGACCTAACAAGATGTTAAATCACCATACAGAGTTTTCTGATACTAAGTCAAAAATGAGTAACAGCATAATTCAATAGAAGGATAATTAACATGTGGCTCTATTCAGTGATGAAGTGGCACTCCAGTTCTCCAAGGTTGAGAGTCACTGCTGTAGATATTCTCTTTCTAGTACAAGTGACACTTTTCAGTTTCACCTGCAGGAACATTTTCTTGGAATTACTTAAGGCCTCACTTGCAAAAACATCTGTTTGCCCCATGTACCAAAAGTATTGCTTCAGGGTCCTAGCACCTGAGAATCATTGATTAGGAGAAAAAAAATCCACAAAACAGTCTTGAATAGATAATAGTCTATTACAGAAGCAAAGAAGGGAAGAAAGTGAGATATTAGTGGGGGGAGGCTATAGTAGGAAAAAACACATAGCTGGTGAAATGATTTAAATTTTAATATGAATCAAGTTGAAGATGAATGGGAAAGGATGAGTTTTGTCATCAGCTTCCAATGAAATGAAGACACCTGATCTGATCATAATGTTTTAAAAAAGTCTTAATAACATATATTTCTAAAGCACTGATTTCAAACTGTATGAATTTAGACTATAAATATCCTTCTGGATGAGAAATTACTAGCCTTTGTGAGACAGTTCTGTTCACTCCACAGAGAAGCACAGTTTCAGCTTCAGTCCATTAGGGCACTTCACGTTTAACTGCTCTGTCTTAATGAAGTTCAAATACCTGTCCTTGATGGCTGCTGTTTGCAGAATTTTTTGGGAGTGTGGTCAGAACTTCCTCTCAACAGTTAAACATAAACTTCTATTATAGCACATCTGGAACAATTTTGGACTCAGAGTTAACTCTCTGTATTGCACACCTGTAGGTGCTCCAATGCCCATACTGTGGGTAGGGATGCCATGGCTGTTTTAAAGGCTGGTGTCTGCTCCTTTGTTATGTACACTGCAGGTTAAATATTTGTCACTTTAGGAGAATACTGCCAATATCACATATAGAAGTAGGGTAAAACACTGTGAATGTCTAGGGAGCAGATATGTGTCTGACTACCTCCCTTGGTACACATTAGGAAAATTAGCTTGTTTACTTTCAGTTCCTTCTTAAATAGATAAGTATGACTGACGACAGGTTTATAACTTCTGTGTTTTTCTCTGCTGTCTGCTCAAAGCTGTCCAATTCCTTCTGAAAGTGGGAGCAAAACGGGAAAAAAATAAAAAAAGAATATTCTGCTCTCAGAACATTGTCAAGTATGAAGTAGTTTTCATGAAGTTCAAATACATTATGAAATAAAATTAAGCCAAAAAACCAATCCAACAAGTGGAATGATTTTTTGTTTGTTTGCTACAAGACATGTAACATTATTACTCCAATAGTTATTTTTAAAAGGCATTTTCATTTTTGCTTCAAATTCCTCTCAGTGTCACAACTGTAATTAGTGCTAATCATCCTCTACTCCTGGTAAAATAACTGAACAGAATACCATTACCTTTCCAGCCAAAAAGGTTTTCTGCTTACCAGCTTCTTTATACTAATGCTTTGAGCCCTGTAAATGGAGAGGAAGCCACATAAATAAAGTGGAAAACTGAAGAGAGCACTTCTGGAAATTAAGGGTAGTTTGAAGCAGTTCTACAAATGTGGGGGTAGGTCTCCATGGGCAGAACCCTTACTCAGAACTTAAAAGATATAAACCACCACAGGCAGGGAATCTGTGTAAACACATTAACACACTGCAGCAACCAAGATAATAAGTAATTTTCTAGGATCAAGCCACTGCAGTGGGGAGCTTTAGGGTCATATTTGTCTCAGAGCCAGTCAGCTACTGTGCGAGACTTTATCCAGCAAGCCATGGAGCCGTCTTTTGAGTTTATTTGTTTTCATGGGAATATGCAAGAGAAATAAGAAAAAACTAACAATATATTTGAGGGTAAAACATGTAAGTCATTTTAGAGAGCTGCTTGGTTTTTCAAAGATGTTTCAACTCACATTGAGCATCCATTTAGAGTGGTATCTTACCCTTTAATAGGTAGTTCATCTAGGAAAGCAGAACTTTCTAAACCGGTTTCCATGTCTGGCAGTTCAGTTTAACACAAATTGCAGCAATTCTTAAGGCCATTAAAATGTCTGATGATCATCACAACTGAGTGCTGTATCTTAGTATGAATCCTTCCATTTTCTTTAACCTCTTTTATAATCTTTTGATTTCTAGGAAATGCCATTGATTTAAAAATAAATAAATAAAAAAGTTAAAGTACATTTCTGCAATGGTTCTTATTTTAAATTTACCTGCAACATTTCTCATGTTTGCGTCTCTTTGGGCAACTCCCTCCCTGAACAGAGCTGAAAACTTATCTGAATAGAAGCTGCTATATTTTATCCAAGGCAGGACTAGACAGCTATTTTGTCTAATCCAGTTTGCAGATTCCCACATTCTGAAGAGTTTAAAAAATTCCTTAGATAAATAATTTCTATTTTCTATTCTTCCCAAGATCAAATATTAACAGCTGCAGAATCCTGAAGATCAAAATCTACATTGCCACCTCTGTGCCCTTTCATAAATTTATAAATTATAAATTTATAATTTAGAAATCCTCACTTAAAACTCTACCTGCCTAAAAAATCATTGCCATCTAATATTGTTTAGGGATCAATAGAACTGTGGTGGTTTGAGGAGTTATAGCTTGTCAGCTGAGTCAAGTAACTGCTCATATACTCTTAGCCTGCTCCAAATGAGATATGAGTCAATATAACTTTCTTTGGAGAAGGGAAAAATTAAATGACATTACCTAGAAATTTTAAGGTAATTTTTAGGTACTTGTCAGAAATATCCATGTTACTTTTCATATGGCAGCCCAGGCAGCTGATATACCTATACTGGATTCCTAAATCTGGTAGTATTTGCAACCACTTAGAGAAGCAAAGAATTTAAATTAGGCAAAACTTTTTTCCTATTCTAATGTATTATCCTCTCTGTGGACCTCATTTGATGCTTTATTTACTTGTCTGATAATATTGAAATCTTAATTTAAGAATTTTAACAGAGCAAGGATTGTTTTTGTGTTTGCTGCTTCATTTGATAATTATGTTTCAACTCATTTGCAAGGAAAAGAAATTTCCAGGCAGTTCACAATTAATAGGAAATGCAAAAGCAGAAAAGCCACTATTTACCATTCAAATAGAGAGCTGACCTCGGGAACTAATGTAATAGTTATTACACTGGATCAGAGATTGCACGATGAAGGATTAAAAAAATAAAAGTTTACAAAAACCCAGGAATTTGCAGACTTGATAAAGTCCAAAGGAAGAGAAAGACTTCCTTATCTTACTTGATTATAGCTTGACTTTGAAGCATCCACGTGGTTATGGAAGACGTAAATGCGGTCCTAACACATGTGAAATGAATTTTCTGTAGTAATGGTAAGGAAAAGTTATGTTATACAAGACATTTTTGTGATCTTTCCAGGAATATTGAATTCCATCTTCGCAACTTTTACCCAGAAAAAAACCCCACTTGGATCCAAAAGAGGATCACCAGTGCAATAGAAAGACCGCTCAATTAAAGAGAGAGAGATTTTTGAGACCAGAAAGGAGACTTCTGGAGGAAACAGAGAACGTAAAGCACATCACTAAATGTTCTGTATCTCTGCTTATTGTTTCTGGAATTGAAATTTAACAAGTCAAATCTATTCTGGTTATTCAACACCCAGGTAGGTACTTCAGCTCATAGAAACACTTAAATCTGCATGAGTATTCTCTGATGGAATCTGCTAAGCTCATGGTTCCCCAGCAGATGCTGCCCAAAAATACCTCTCCTTTAATCTAGACTCTAGCTTCCTTTCCCAAATATCGTGCAGTACAGCCAAATGTTATTGAGTATCTTAAGATAAAACCTTTAAGAAAACTTGACCTATTCACTAGCTAGATAAAGGGATGCACAAATAAACTAAATATTTTTTCCACAGAAACCACTTAAATTACATCAGTGCAAAATCAGAAAAGATGCATTTTGAGGCTTTGTGCACCTGCTTTGTATGCATTATTGCAAATAAATTCTAAAGGGAATGTACTGCATCAGATCTTGTTGTGTAAATCTGGAATCCAGGGCCTTTGTCATGGACTGATATTCTTTGTACCTGTATCCAACAGAAAATCCAACGCAAGGCAAAGCTTCAAAAGTGCCTCCTGAGGTGCAGGGCTCCTTTTCCCCACAGCTGTGACAGTGTTAATAGCCATGTAGCTAATCCTTTCATGGTCTGCCACAGCACAGACCCCTACTTCACACTTCCGTTTTTCTTCCTTTGTCTTTTTTAATTAATAGCCATCAAGTTGTGTCTGGTTGGTTCTTCCCTCTCTTTGCCACTCTCACAACACCCACACTTACTCATTCAGCAACGGGAGGGAAGAAAGAA
>VZTJ01006184.1:64042-113836 GCA_013397795.1 Orthonyx spaldingii | reverse complement strand
AAAAAGAAAAAGAAAAAGAAAAAGAAAAAAAGAAAAAAAGGAAAAGGAAAAGGGGGAAAAAAAAGAAAGAGAAGAAAAAGAAGTATTGATTCCCTTATTAGAATCAAGCCTCAGAGTGGGAAGATGTAGAGAGGAAAAGGGATGGAACAAGCCTTTTAAAGTTTCCTTATGTTTTAGACAAGCTCGAGATCTTGACAGACCTCCTTCACTCCTGACTGCACAGGGATGGAACACCTAAACACTAACTGAAACCCTATATATGTTGGATTTTTGCAGGGAATATCTGCTATGTGCAGGTACCTTGTTGGATTTCCAGCGGACAGCTACCAGGTAATTTCAGTTTTCAGCCCAGAGCAGCTAATGAGAATTTATCAACTCTTCACATTCCCACCTGATCTCTCACCAGTGCATCTTCAATATTACTCTTATTTATCTGGATGTACTTTGAATTAGCAGTTTATTTTATTTCACAATGTTTGTGTTTATTTGTAGTATTTGTATTTAGTTGAAATATTTGTTTGGGTTTTGGGGGGAAGGGGGTGTTTGGTAGCATTTGTTTTATATGGTTTACACAGGCAGGATAAATAATAAGATATTGTTTATAACTCTGTCCTCACAAGTGACACCGTGGATGGAGACCTTAACAGAGCCAATGCTTGCATTGATGTCAGCAGCAATAATTGCATTAATAGCAATGGCAATCTCATTGGTATTTTGCCCAGGAAAGATAGCATGGGGCTGAGAGCCATTGTTTCATAAAAAATAAAGAAACCTATAATTTTATTGAAAGCAGACGGGCACAAAAATGATATTGTTTGGAAACTACTTGAAATAATAGCCATTATGTCACCAGGCTTGTCAACCTTTATGTCAGCTCAAGAAAGCTGCAAAGAAAAAATAAATCTATAAGTGCTCAGACAATTATAACATTGGACTTGAGAGGTTATACGAGGTCTTAGGAAGAATCTTAAGCTCCTGTGTTTTTGCAACACTTTTCCCAACTAAGTTTAAGTTCAGAACTGGGGTAGGGAATCAGTAGTTGTTAAGCAGTACAGATTGGATTATAAATTTAAAATAAATAAAATAAAATTAAGTACTTTAGATTGGTGTCCTATGTTAAGGAACATTTTTAATTCTCAAGTCTGTTAAGTGGCCAATCTGGTACTATATTTGCTTTGCTAAAAGAAGGATAATTTCACTTAGTTTTGTTCAGCAAGATTTTACTTCCTGTGAGAGAGGTAAATATTTCAGCCTATTTTGTAGAAAGAAAAATGGCTTCTACGCAATGAATTCTCCAAACATTTCAAAAGTCACACTTGATTCTGTACTTCAGAGCATTGCATAAAAGGCCTGGGATATCTAAGAGATTTCTGCACTCTCCTCTATACTGCATTGACACAGTGAATCTGGAGATTAACAGAAGCATCTACTTTTGAGTGAAGAAACTGAACAGAAGAGAGACAAGTAAGGAGAACTGAAGTTATTGCTTAGTTATAATTCAAGTTTTGTTGGTAATTAAGAAATTATTAAGAATTTTGTTTTCATGCTCTTTTTTTTTTTTTTTTTTTTTTTTTTTTTTTTTTTTTTTTTTTTTTTTTTTTTTTTTTTTTTTGCTTATTTGGCATTTAATACATTTTCATTGAAACTTTGGGACCCTACTGTCTGCTGACATGGATACCAACTACATACTTTGTCTCTATCAACACAACCTTTACATTTTCTTAGCTGCTGCAATGACTAGATGGGTGTTTGCCTAGTGTTGGGGAAATGAAATCTGTGTTTGTAGTTTCTATCTAAGTTAAAAGATTAGGTAAAATTCACTTCAGGTTCGCTATGAGCTTGGCCTTAAATTGCATCAAAAAAGTATTTTGCTGTGACTTTCAATAAATTCGATGGATTTTATTGTTTGGGACATCAAAAAAAAAAAAAAAAAAAAAAAAAAAAAAAAAAAAAGGGGGACATAGAGAATCATCTCAATACTTCCCATTACCAAAGAAAGAGGAAATAAAGAATGAAGAGGGTCAGTTTATGACTGATCCCCTTCAACAAAACAGAAATGAAAGTGTGGCATGTCTTTCTTCTCAGAAACACAGAGACTTGAAGAGTCATAGAATCATCAAGTACTATCTTTTCCCACTATAAATATAACATTACACAATCCTTTGAAAATAGATTTACTATTCTTTTAAAAGTGTTTAGGTATTACATCATTCTTTTCTATCCTTGCTTCTCATATTTGAAGGCTGGTTGTTGAAAACCTTCTTCTAATATTCAGTTTAAATGCATTATTCACAAAATGTTGAATGTCTCTCCATGACCCAACAGCACATCCCAAAGTTACCCAAGTTTTGGTAACTTTTACAAACCCAGAAATACTTTTCAGAAGATCAGCATAAAGCTGAATGATGGATGCCACGGAACTGTTGCATTGACATAAATCAACAGCAGCACCAACAGTAATTGTGACATGTCATTCTCAGCCCTTGTTATTAGAGTGGTGTCGCTGCATCCACTGAAACCACCCTCAGGCTACTGTGGCTCCACAAATTGCTGCTAATTCCATTTTCTAATGATACTGGGACAAATTTAATCACTTCAGAGGCTGAGGATGACAAAACTTTATTTAACCTAGAGGCACAGGGATCTCAACCTCTAACTCTCAGAAGCCACACAGGGGGTTTTTTTCCAGCTTTGAGGTGTTTGTCTGCCTACATGCCTTGCTTTTGTGTGCAAATAAGAATTAGCACCCAAGAGTCCCACTCTCTTACTGCCCTCTCATCAGTGATGGTCAGTGTTTGATACTTGAGAGCAACTGACTCTTACATGCAGCCAGAAGAACCAATTGCTCAGTATTATACTTCAGGGGGAAAAGGGGTGAAAATGCCTTTCATCTTTCTTAAACAATTCATACCCTGAAGCAGGAGGGTTGAGGTCCGCTGTTGTTTTATCCTTGCTAGTGTCACTCATTCATAGGTAGTGGATTTTTCATGATGCTTCACCCTGTGAGATTGCACTTTGACTTCCTAGAACACATGACCTGTCCTGACAGAGTCAAGTGTTTATTCTGAGCTCTCAGGCAATGGCTTTACTGCTGGTGACCCAGGCTCTCAGTCAAGTAATGATCCAAGTACCCTTTATTTTAATCACACCCAAACGTTTCTCATGCAACTTAAACTGAGAAAGTTTTACTCATTCAACTTTGAGTGTTACTTTGGTCTAGGCTTAGCTTAACTTGAATGTTAGATGTTGAAAAATTCACATGTTCTTATCTCTCAGACTTCATCTGCATGCATAATTGTTTCTTTATGTATATTCCATACCAGTTTTCTAAGTAAATGAACATGAGAAAATAAAATTCTGTATTTATGTCAGTGAGTGCACTTTTTTTTTTTGTTTCTGTCTGTGTCAGCACTCCTTCTTCAGCACCTTGTGAACTTGCTACTCAGTTTTGTGCAAAACTAATAGACAAGATATTAACAGCTATTAAGTTCTAATATGTTCCATGAAAAAAATGTTAAAAAAAGAGACACCTTATTAGTTCGTATGATCATCTGAGGGGTAAGATCATAAAACCTATCCTTAATAGTCTCACTATTATTTCCCACACGGAAAAGAGGAACTATGAGGCTTTTTTCTAAAATCCAAATAATTTTCTAGAAACCTATAGCAATAAACCCCAGAAACAGGAAATACTGCGATGGATATGTTTACTCTATGAGACTTAATAAAGTTCAGCCATCTAACATAAAACCATGTTATTTATGCTGCCCACAATTATTCTGTATCAACTGACACAGGGTTCGAGACTAGATCTTGGCACCCTTCCCTCTGAGATCAGGAAACAGGAGCATGGTTGGTACTTACATAGCTGTGTAAAGGGAGAGGAGAAAGTTATCTGAGCTGTCATCTTTCTTTAGCCTGCTTGGGATCAGACCCATTATAGCAATTTTTGGTCTTTATATAGCATTTTCCACTCTTAGATTTCACAGCACTTTTCAAGCAAATACAAGAATCTTTGACAAAACCACATTCCTATCAGCAATGAACAGTTCACTCAAAAATTAAACACTTTACAAAATTGGGTCAGATTCAATATAATGCTGTTCAGAAGAAAAATGGAATAAAAGCTCTCACAATTCAACATACTACATTTTGACATTGTTTGAAATAAGATATTTCTTTCTTTTTTTGATCTTTCTTCTGAAATTACTTTCCATTTCTGTGTTTTAGTATTACATAACACACCATACAATACCATTCCATAACATCCCACATCACAATACAAATGATGAAATGTCAATTGAAATGTTTGAGATGTGTTGTAACTATATAAACCAGACCTTTTTCTTGATGAGAAATTAACAATTTGAGTTCTCCTCTCAAACCATATACAGCTGAAATTGGCAATTCTGTCAGCTTTCATTAAGTTGTAATTACATCTTCTGTATAACCAGAGCAAGCGTACTTATTCTTGTTTTACAAATGAGAAATTTGAATCATGAAGAAGAAAAGAGCTAAAGCTCAGAAAATACATGTTGACAGATCTGGAAGTAGAAATTCTAGTTCTGAATAGAGCTAAACACCCAGAGATTGTCTTTGCAGACACACTATTTTTCGTTCAAATTTCAAATATTTTTCTTCCAACTAATAGCAATAAAATCAATATTCATTCATCTATCTGTATATTTTTTACTCAATGTCTCACTAACTGGATGAAATCCAGAACTTCCAGCAGCCAAATTTTGAAAAATAGATCTAATATGTCAAAGAATGAAAGCCTGGATAAATTCTGTCTGGAACAAAGAGGATTTGCACAAAAGAAACTAAGAGATCTACAAGGTTTTCAAATTGATGTATGAGCATTTTTAAGTGAAAACCAATTTAATCTCAATATTTCCAGCTATATTCTTAAGTCTTGGTACTTTGTTTCCTGCAGGACTTAAAATCGTCCTTCTTTGTGGAAAGAAGATTATCATTTGAAATACACAGTAGGAACTGATTTGAGGGTGATCTAGCAATTTCAGTAGCAAAATTCTGACATAAACTGATCTGATATTATAAGCTTATCACATTGTTAAAAAAACTGCAGAAAAGAACTTGGGAGTCTTAGTGGGTGACAGGTTGACCATGAGTCAGTGATGTGCCCTTTCAGCCAAGAAGGCCAATGGGATCCTGGGGATCTCTTTTATGAGGTGAGATTGCGGGATCTGGGCCTAGTCAGTCTGGAGAAGAGACAAGTGATAGGAGACCTCATCGATGAATATAAATATCTCAGAAATGGGTGCCAAGGGGGTGGTGCCAGACTGTTTTCAGTGGTTACAAGTGACAGGAGAAGGAGCAGTGTCCATGAACTAAAACACAAGAAGTTCCACCTCAACACGAGGAAGAATTTCTTTACGTTGAGGGCAACAGAGCACTGGAACAGCTGCCCAGGGACGGTGTGGAGTCCCCCTCTCTGGAGACATCCAAAAACACCTGGACATGTTCTTCTTTCACCTGATCCAGGTGACCCTGCCTTGGCAGGGACTTGGATTGGGTGATTTCTGGAGATCCTTTCCAACCCTAATGATTCCATGATTCTATGAAAATCCAGGGGAGTAAATCAAGAACAATAAAGAGGGGTCCTCAACTTTCAACAAGAGTAGCTGACAACACTGCTGCTTAAATCTTGGAGAAACTTTTTGAGCTCATATGTTAATAAAAGGATTCAGATTTTCAGCAGTAAACCGTATGGCCATCATTTGACTTAGGCTTCCTTGCTTTGTTATTTCAATATTGTAAAAAATCAAGATGTTTATCATGATTTCTTAAAAAGAAAAAAATTAGATTTTGTCTTTGAAAAACCTATACAAATAAAAGAATGTGTTTGAAAATTTCTTTTTCAAGTTTATTTTTGAACCATGTTGAGTAGGTGGATAAAAAGCCACATTTACTTCAATTAAAAATAAGTTTTTAACATTTCACTTTGTCAAAATTTTCAAGCAAAAGCTATACCTGACTCACTAAATATATTTTCTTCCTTTCACAAATTTTGTGTAAATATTATTAAACAAAAATCCATTACTTTCATTCTTTTTTTTTAATTGTTCATTCCATCTTTCTAGTCCTACACGTCCTCTAGAATGTCTAAACTGAAGATGAATGGGTCCATCACTACTTTAATTTTAAATTATATACTACCTATACTCTTTAAGCATGTTTCTACAATGTGAGTTCTATGCTGAATGCATGCATCAAAGTTTGTATAAATGTTTTACTGTATGTCTCTGACATACAGAGTACGCTTACTGTGTGTGAAGTCGGTGTAAGGGTTCAGATGTTAATCTGATGCTGCTCTTTGTCCAGCAGATATGTAGATGCAGTTTATAAAGTGGAGACTGATTACAAAACGTGGAAAAAGACCTCTGAGAGGTTATGGGGTAGGACCCCAGAATGTGTAAGTTTTGGTGAATATACTACACCTTTGTGGATCTGTATCTGAGGTGCGAGGGTAAAGATTTCATTTTGAATTCTGTGTATTCAAGTAAAGGATTTTCCAGTGATTATTTTTAATTCATCTCCATGTGCTGTGTATAAGGTGTTGGCAGAGTATTGATTTACATCTACATTTTCATTGCAACACAAAGCAAAAGCAAAAAAAAAAATTGTCCTTTAGATGATAATAGGCTCTCTGTGTTAGAAAGAAGCATTAAATCTGTCCATTTTAAAATCTGTCTTTACATATGATGCAGGTGATATTTACAGTCTAAAGAGTGGTGACATTTATGGAAGAAAGACATTTTACCCACAGATCAAACCCTTATGTTGGAAGACATTCTTCCATTCTGAGCTCCCTACAGATTGTATCCGGACTAGCTAAATTCAATTTCAGTCCCAATCCTCTTCTGTAGAATACGTATACAACCTTGAAAACAGGTGTAGCCTTTTGAATACTGAAAAGATAGTGGTGTTCATAGGGAAGACTTAATACACCCTCTGACTCAGACACTCCCAGGCCTTAAGCAACTTTCTATGCAGCATTCAGAAACCTGGATGTTCTTGCTGTCCTTTGATAGCCAATGGAAGGAAGTTAATATCTCAGCCAAGAGTTCTGAATTATTTGTGTGATGTTGGCATTTGGAGGCTTGCAAAAGTCTGAGTCCCTGATGAATAAAAGATTATTTTTCATGTCAAAATGTTTATACAAAGTAAACCAGTCCCATATATTAAGTTTGTATTTACTTCTAACACATGCTCTAGAAGCACAATTGAAATTTCATTTTTAGCATCTCTCACCTTTTTCTTTCTCCTGCTCAGCCCCTAAATTCAGATATGATTCAGCCCAATGGCTTAATTCCCAAGATTTCTTGCAATGCCACATCTACTTTGTCTAGCTTGTAAGAGGTGCATAATACAAAAAATTAAAACACAAAAATTCGAGAAGTTGAGTCCTCTGAAGACTGAAGGTTGGTGCCATGTCTGAGTCTGTTTACCACTGGATATTAAGGTTTTTAGGAGAGAACACTCACTTTACCTTTTTTACTAAATTACTTTCTTGTATTGTTGTGCTGCTACTCAGGGGTGTGAGACACTGCCTATGCAATCTGACAAAGCAAAGCGCTGAGGTATGGTAGGACTTCCCTCACTGAACACTGTTCTGAAGCAAGAAAGATCTCACCATAGAAAAGACACTGCTGTTAAAGTCATAAATTTAAATGGATTAAAAGAGGAGAACGGAATCAATCCATGTCATTCTTTAAAACACATCTAAAATGATGTGAAGGAGGAGATGAAGTTCCATAATCTTTTGCTAAGAAAATTCATCATTTTCTCATTATTTTATCATCTGTACTTAGCTATATGGTCTTCTAACAAAGATCTGTAGTATAAAACATCATAAACTGAAAGTCAAGTGAGCAGGACAAGGTAAGAGTCTTTCAGTTTTTGGAGGAAGGAAATAGTAACATCCATAAAGTTATTCATCCATTTCTAAATAAATTTCTAAATTAAATAATTTTCTGGAGGCATCCAGTCAGCTCCATTGACCACATGTGGGAATAGTATTCTCTTTGCTAATGCTAGGTATGCAACTGATGACTAAATTTAGGTGAGATGAAACATGCCTTCAAGAAGCTCCATGATAATTCTGTAAACTGTATCCTTTTGTGCTCCCTCTCTCCCCTTCTGTTTCTTTTCTTCACTTGTCACTTCTCATTTCCATGTTGTGTCTAAACTAAGACAGTAAGGTCTTTGAAGCAGAAACCAGGCCTGAATATTTGCCTCAACACTAAATAACCAGCTTAATCTACTAGTAGGATGGGCAGCTGTAGATTGCCTAAGAGACTATAAAGAAATTAACTATATATAATTAGATTTTTATTAGAAATTCTGCTCCCTTTTTCTATTAAATCAGGAAAAAATGCAGTAGTTGCTAGAATGTACTGAGTTTTAGTTTTTTATACTGAGTAGTGTTTTAAGTATTTCTTTACTATAAAACCATAGTTTTATATAGAATATAGTCTTCACCAATAAAGGATTCCTGATCCCGACAGCTCACCAAAGCACCCCACAACAGAATGAAGCCAACAGACATGGGTCAATTAGAAAAAATGGATGGGTCAACAAAATACCATGAAAAGAATGAAAATTTGAGTGGTTTGCAACATCATAACTAGATTGTCATTATTGTTGAATTTTTTTGCACAATAAATATTTTTATTCTGCAGTAATTAGATCTGAACTAATTATAAGACTGATAAATTTTCAATTATACTAAAATTAAATTTTTTGGGTTTATAAGAGATGGATATAAAGAAGTTACGACCTTTTTGGTGTTCAGTTTTTCTTTAGGTTAACTGCAAGTGTTGCTATAAATGAAACTGTGATTTCAACACAGCTAATCACTGGAGTGTTTACCTGAAAAATATGAGAAAATTCAGCAAGTAACATCCAAACATATTGAAACTCAACATAACTGCAAGGTCTTACAGTGTATTTAGTTCTCCTCTCCATCCTAGCCCCAATATTATTTTTACTGTAAGATTTGTCAGAGACCTGTCCTTGGTTCAGGTAACATCTGAATATGAATCTAAATGTCTGCTCTTTATCTATCAGGCACCTTCATGTCAACATCTTATACCCAGAAAACACCTTCAGAACACAGACTTTGTTTAAAGAGCAAATGAAGAAACAACAGTACATTTCTAAAGACAAGGTTTTGTCATGTTTCTCTCTGAATATTGAACTTTTAAATAATGAAGATTGTTATTTCTCTGAAAACACCGGTAATATTTTTAATCATGTAAAGAAAGTCCCACACAATTCTCCAAATATCACATGCCATAATCTGGGCCATGCAATGTGTTTTGTGTCACTCCAGGTAGAGTATTTTAGAAAGAGAGTCGAGGATGATTAGCTCAGCAGTAGCCACCATGCTGTACATGTCAACATTTAGGTGCAAGGAACTCTAACTGAAGATGGAGTCCTGTCCTGGATTCTCAGTTGGACTTAAGGGGCAAGGAAAAATGCTTTATCCATAAACAGGCCCAGACAATGGTATCAGCTCTAGAGATTAGGAAGAATATTTCCACCAGAGCACAGAAAGTTTGTGACCTTCTGCAAGGTTTGGATTCCAGACATATGTCAGGTAAAGCAGGTAAATTTTGTCTGCTTATAGGAAATAAGTACCTTTCTTGCCACCTCAAGTGTGCTTCTATTTTGTCTTTCAAACACCCTCCTGGCATTTCTTGTTTCAAGGGAGCACAAACAAAGAGTTAAAAAAGCATTTTGGTAAGGCTCAGAAAGCCCATAATAAGCACACAATTTGACCTCCTAATCACAGGCCAACAAATTTTGCCAAGTAGTTCTTGAATGAGGCCTTATCCTGGATGTGCTAGAGGCAGTCTTTTAGCAAGACATCCAGGTCACATTGTCACCAGTATTCCCTGAGGCTCCTCACTGATTTTCACGTATCTGACCCCCCACAATATCAGCAGGGGCTTTGGAAAATTATCAGAGTGCTTTCAAAACTAGATGCTTGCAGTATGATTATAGGTTCCAAAAGCAGTGACGCAGACAGCGAGTAAGGGGAACGGGTCCACCCTTATTGTCTGAAAGTCTTGCAATAGAAAAATTCTTACAAAGTCTCTTCGTTGAAGAACAAGAGATATAATTTAGAATGTAGCACTCCCAGGAGGGCAAATGACTACAAACTAATTGTTTTTCCCCTTTACAGAGAACACCCATGATTGTACGAGTGTCAGTCTCTCTCAGAAAACATTCTAGACAAACATTCTTTATTATGTGCAGCAATAATAATAGTAATGATACATTTTGTCTGTATGATGACATCCATCCTGATGAACCAATGCACTCTCAAATCTTGGTGATCTATTTCTTTCAATGACTGAACTAGATATTTGAATAACAAATTTTGATCATAACTAGGAAAGAAATGAGAAAACATCCCTACCTTTGCTGACTTTTGCCCAAAAATGTCTTGTCAAGCCTTACATATCTGTCTTGTTTTGTCAAACACGAATACTTAAAACCATTTAACATCCAAATAACCAAGGACTGGAGAAGAGACAGTTTGTTCAGTACTGCCTTGGTTCAGCTTTTCGTTTTAGTACAGTATGACTTTTAATTACTACTGTCAGTGGTTATTCACAGCTTTGCTACTATGATATACAATGATCATTGTTATTAATTTGGCAATGAATATTGCTCTTATTCAACTTAGTGTTTCACTTTTTGTTTCTGTGGTGTGAATGTAAAAATTAAAATTTTAATAAAACTAATGGCAACATGAAATATAATGATAATAATGATGATGTTCTATGGAGGAACATAGTTCATTACAAAATCTTAATACAATCTCTTTCAATAAGGGTTCCTAGCAATCCAAGGAGTAAGCATGCCCTCAAAGTTAGGATAAAGAAATAACCAGATTTGGGTAGTAACATAATATGTTTTCAAATGCCAGTGACAAACTCTCTTTAATTTCAGCTATGCAACACTATTTCTTAATAATGCAAATTATTAATTATATTTGGAAAAGAAAAGGCATTACAATTAAATTTATAAGGTGATATGTATTTTCTGTAGGTGAACAAAGCTAGTCAATTATGTGTTTCACTTCATCTTCTCAACTTTGTAAATACTCGATGTGCAGTCCAAGTTGGTCATTTAGGCTGTCTCTATTTGTCATGGAAACAATCCCCTCCTAAGAAAGCTTGTCAGCTGAAGTGTCTCTGAAGGCTTCTTTCTCTACTGATTTGCTAATGACAGAGCCTAAGTACACACACCTCAATTTTGCAGAAGAAAACAACTTGAAAATCTTGTCCTGAGTGATTATGTGCTTTCAAGGGCATTTGCCAAGCATATATGTATAATTCTTATTTTTTATCCTATTTTTGGTTTTCTGTTTAGGGACAATACAAAAGTTATGTTACTTGTGCATCTCAGGGATCTGAAATACTTTATGGGCTTGAGGTAATGGAATGAAGGCTTTTCAGCTAAAGTCAATAAAGTCACAAAGGAAGAGATGTCTAAGTGTGTGCCATCTGAAACATCCATCTCCTATACCACTTTGGTATTTTATTTTTTCCATTAAAGTATTGAACTAGCACACATCTGAGATTAGAAATGACCAGAAAATCTAGCAATGTGACCTCAGTTCAAGCAATGAGAACTTTTCAGATGTTGTAACATTTGATCTGAGAGGGTATGATCAAGGCAAGGACCCTCTAAAATAAATTTTCTAGGTGCACATTGTTACACAGACAAGGTGAAACAGAACAGAAATTGAGGTAGAACTGAGCCTCTCAGGTGTCTTGATCCATAGAATTTCATCCATCTGGGTGCAGATGCAAACCTGCTGTTTTCATTTGATGCTGCAGTCTTCTTTCCAAGTTAATTTGGTTAATAACTATGCCTAATTTTGTTAAGGAACAGCTATACCTCAGTTTGCAGTTTTGAAGTACAGTGCAGGTTTGAACCTACCCTACCAGGAGCACCAAGCAACATAAACCAACACATACCAATCATCCTACCAGCACTCAATGTCCTATTTCTCTTATTCCATGTACTTAAGTTTAAGGATTTTAAGGGTCACAAAAGAAATCACTTTCCCAGATTGCCAAGAAATCTTTACCTGTAATGGAGACTGAATTTTACCCTAGGTGTCATTTCAGCCTCAGCCCTTCTACAATGCATTAGGGGAAAATAGGCAAGGAGAAAGACACGAGCTGCAAAACGGGCAAAGGAGAAGGAATAGTACTTTTTTCAGTCTTAAAAATTTCCAAAATATGAAAGGCTTAGTCAAGAAATGTTGGTTTATAGCTATACTAGCTGGGTTTAAGAAACAATAGATAAAAGCTCCTCCCTCCCCCAACAATTATAAGATATAATAAAATAATTTCATTAGAAAATCTTTGTTTTTCTGCTAATATTTCTGGATTCTAGATTTTAGTTAAATACCTTATTGTTTCATCCCAAGTCTAGAATGTGAAATGTACAATTTAGGTTAGTTAAATGCAGTGAAGCCTCCAAAACACTCCTGACAGAGCTTTGAATGGAATTAACAAGTGCATATACAAATTACATCTTATTATTCAGCAGATGAATTTTTGCAAGGTTGAATTTTCATTTATCAAGGTTATCCATCTTTCTGCCTAGCCTATTTGTGAGGGAGATACAGAGCTCTTATTCTGCAGGGATTAAAATTTTTCTGATGAAAGAGACATCACCTCTAAACTCAAGCAACATGAGAATGTCGTGATCTCAGGTTATCTTGATGCACAGATGAGTCTAAGGTTACAAAACAGAATATGATTAAGAAAACCTCTTTTTATGGTTGAACATAAGCACAAGGAATAAACCAATGGTGTCTGAAACTCACAACTCAATTTGGAAAGAAAATATGGATTTAAGGAAAGAAAAACAAAAAACATTGGTGGTTTGAAGGCACAGCATTTCATTACTTCTGCAGAAAGGACTCTTCTACTATAGCAAGCAATAGACCGTCCTTGTACGGCAGATAGCTTAAACTGGGTGCCTGAAGTTTTGAGAACTCCAGGTTAATTTGGGGTCTCCCAGACACAGTTACCCTATGGAAAGTCTTGAAAAACTGAAAAGCTATCCTAAACTGGCAGTGAGAAACAATCCCAGTGTATTACATTTAATTTATTTTCCTCTTATGTCTGTGATTTATGAATTCTAAAGAAGAAATTGAATAGAGTGATGCTACTCTAATTTTATGCAATTATCTTTGAAGAACATAGTTGGTATGACTAGACAAGCTGAACCATGGATTGTCCAAGGATACACCAGAGAGAGAGGACAAACAAAGACTTTCGATAAGAGTCTAAGAATCAAACAAATAGCCCAAGCTACAGTATTTGCAGAACCTCTGAGTTCTGTGGGTGACAGGTCCCTTGGATTTCTTTGATGATTATCTTAAATTAGTCAAGTTTGAAATCCAGATGTTGTGACTTTCACTAAAGTTATGAGTGGAATAGAAAGGAGAGGGTCATTTTTTGGTTACTTAGTCCTGAAAGGAAAGAAAGTTGTATATTAGAAAGTCCTACTTAGAGTTTTGATACGTGAAAGCAGAGCTCTGAGGGATGTAGTGAATAATATGCACTTTAGTAAACCAGGTTTCTGGCTGCAGATGTTAGTATTTTTCTAAAATTTAATGGATGAGACAGACTTTTAAGGCTCAGTCTCAGTTGTGAACCTCCCAACATAAGTCTGTCCTCTGCAGCATAACACGAGCATTTGGGGAAGCTTTGTGAACAGAGCTTTTGCCCCATGCTGGGTGTCAGCCCACAGAACAAGATGGTCTCCATCAAAAGCATTACACAGGAGATTGAGTCATTCTTCAGTGAGAAGGGACTCAAAAACATTGCAGACAACAGACCTTGCTAATGTTGTGCAATCAGTGTAATTTTTAGATTTATTTTTGTAACCATCTCTCTAAACATTAAAATATTCCTTTAAACTTTACTGAAGACAGAATGAAATTAATTAATTAGTTTTTCACCATGTCCAGTAATAAATACGAGCTTATACAAAACTAGCAAGTGAGAAAAATTAAGTATTAGACAGTCGGATAGCTTTCATTTGCACACAGAAAAGTTCATTTGGACTATGCAGGTATTTTAGATGAAATGACAATTTGGGGGGAGTAGTCACTCAAGAATCTCTGTACAGATTGGTTTTCATGACTGAATCATCTATTACACCTTTGAATGGACACCAAGAGTCTGAAACGACCTATTACTGCAAAATTATTTTTTCTTCCCATATCCATTCTCTTTGGTCCTGGGAACACTATTTATGATCATAGCCAACAAAACAGAAATACATATATTTAAAGTTTGCTGAAGAGAGATGTTCCCCTAAAAAATGTTCTAGAATTTTTTGATTTCAGAAACTAGTGCCCAACATATGAATAGAGCTAAGACCTTAGCTTTAAATATTCTCTAAAATCTGGAGATTGTCCAGACCAGCTTTACTCTGAATCATCTCACAAACATGCAGAAACACAGACAACTTCAAAAAATAAAGTCCTCAACAAAATCAGTATGTTCAGAGGGATCTAGAACTGCCTATGACTTGACTAAGTAAAAAAAAAAGCAAAATTTAGCAAATATGGTGAGGACACAGGGGTACATGTCAGGGGAGGATATTATCAGAGGAAACTCTTGTATTTTTGATGAAGGAATCCTGCACATAAGAAGTTAACTTGAAAAAATAATCTTAGCCTTTCCTCTGAAAGAGGACTCAAATGCATACCTATTTTGTCTAGATTCATTTTTACATTTATAACTTATGCGCTTGCCAAAATGCAGTCATTCAAGTTCCTTTTAAAAAGTTATATTTCAGGGAAAGTTTATTGTGCAGAATTGTGTTCTAAAGTTCTTTTCCTTCCAGTCTCTGTTGAAAAAGCATAGATGACTTATTTTGATTAGACATCTCCAGATAGATCTTGTTTAGACTTGGCTAAACAAAGTCTTCAGTCTATAGCATTAAACACAGATGGAGGCCAGAACAACAATGTGTCTCTGTTAAACACTTAAATTCAAACTCTGAACTTTATGTTGATTGAAACAGTCAGCTTAGGGAACAATGTAAACAGACATCCCCTAACTGGTAAAACATGCTTATCAAAAATGCAGAGCAGGTTTCAGCACATGGGCCATTCCCACATATTAATCTGCTCATACATATGTAGGTCCTTAGATATGAGGGTTATGAAGATAGGATATTATCTTTCCCAGCTGCACTTATAAGACTATTCCTTCTGTTGGATAGTGAGCATACTTACTGGTCGGAAATGTGTTTTTCATTTTTCCACTAAATTTGTAGTCTTGTTATCTGTATTTAGACAAAATAATGTAATAATGTCTTCCTAGAAGCTGTAATGAATGTAAAAAATGAGTGTGTGAAAAGGCAAAGTAAGTATGTTGCATTGTGAGTCTGCTCATGTCAACCACATCAATATTTGTGCAATGGAGGAAGTTTCCGTGTGTGGGTGTAGGAGAGGGACAGGTAGTTTTGTATGTGCAAGAAAGTCTGTGACAAGCTTATGTGTAAAACCTGAGAGGATAAGTTGTCTGTGTGATGGTTGCTCATGCAGAAACTCCACTTTTTTATCTGTATTGGTCTTTGAGCACCAGAGTGGGATGGTACACATGTTCTCTACAGAAAAAGGAAGAAACAGAGCATGTGACAGAAGGAGATTCTGTGTATATGTGTGTGAATAGGCACACACTTTGCCCTAGGCAAGTTCAGCTCTTACTTGGGAACTTGAAATTGACTTTACTGGGATTTAAAAGAGATCTCAGGTGAACTAAATTTGTCTGCTTTCTTTTCCCACTAGTGCAGCCAAAATGGATTCTCAGTCTAATAAGTTTTGACAAGACCTGGCACTGGAGGCAAGTGCCAAGGAATCCAACTAGTCAAAAGCATTAGAGACACCATGGGCACCAGAGGATAGAGGTGTTGCCATGGGAACAGAACGAAAGATACTCCATGGTGGCTGGTTAGGAGGTTTGTTTAAGAGGGAGCCAAGCAGCTGCAGCCTTGCTATCACCCTATGCTTGAACAACGGTAGGTAAATTCCATCCTCCTCCATTCTCTGCCAGGAGGTAAGGAATTTAATTCCTCCTCCTTACGTGAACAGTGTTGAAATCACTGACATCGCTAGAGGTTCTCAAATGGTTTGTGCTGCAGAAGAAGATGGTTTAGTACTTAATACTAGAAAAATATGATCTGCAATGGGTGCTTGAGGGCATGGAAGATATTTTTTTAAAGAATTAGAGGATATAATTTTTAGTGACAAAGCTATGAATCTTCCTTTCTCTGTCTTCCTCTCCCGCTCTCTGCTTCAAACTCTTCCCCCCACTCCTTAAAAAATATTTAGCCCCTTCCTAGGAGGCAGAGAAAGAAAAACTTATGAAATCAAGGTCTGTTTCATGGGGAATTTATGAAAATACTGTCCCTTCCAGATGGCACATACAAGAATCTTTTATTGTTACTTTTTTTTTCTTTTTTACATCCCAAAATCTATAAAGATGGTGTGTGAGGAAAGGAGACGAGAACTTTTCTGTCTCCAAACTAAAATACCAGCTGAGCAGCTGCAATACTGTAATTATAATAATTTGCATTTCAGAGATGTCTAGAATCCTCTGATAATACCACAACTCCATGGTACGAGGTGCAGTCCGTAATGCAGCTGGAGTCAATGGGTGGGCTGCAGTGCCTGAAAAGAAGATTAAAGAAGAAAACATAAAGCTGCATAAAGCTAAAAGCTAAATTTGAAAAAAAATCATTTTTTTATATCACATCAGAAAGAGGAGGGGGAGGATTAATAAGGAAGTGGTTCAAATTATTTATTAAACAGTACTTGAGGATAATATAGTAATGTTAAGCAACAACAGCCTCTGGATACAATCTCCCATTCAAATTGTCTGTTTATCAGCAGTAAGAGTCTCAGATCAATGACCAAGATGCACAACATATACATCTGCACCTCTATCCCTCTGTGAACGTGCGTGTGTTTCTCTCTGCCCATTTAGTTTCTGATAAACATTACCTCAGAATCAACCACAGCCAGAGACAATATAACTTTTGTTCAAACCAGTGCAAATATTCTTAATTAAAAAGTTGCAACTTCTGTTTATGAAGCCCTGCTCAGTACAGCATGTTGTTGCCCTAATTTAAACAGATGTTTTTAATTGATTATAATACCTAGAAAGTAATGGATTCAGGAACAAGTAAATCAAAACAAAGGCATGATGCTGAACTATATTTAAACTTAAAACTAGATCTATATATTTAAACTTAAAACTGAAGGATTGCTTTGAAAAGGGAATACGCACTCATAAATGAAAAGCATTTACCTATTTATACAGTTTATCTGCTGGACATGTTTAAGAATGTTTCTGTCTTTTTTTAAACCTGTTTTATAAGTTAAGGACTTATTTGATTTCTATGTTCTGCTGCTCTTTAAGTCTGCTTTTAATGGACTTTGCAAACTGAAGTCTCTCATGGGCTTCAATTGTCTGACCATTGGATTAATGTTATCTTTTGGATTAATCTTATCCTTAGGAATGACATTTACAATAGTGTTTAAGGCAAGTGTCAAGGATCTCTTAAATGTCAAAGAATGTTTATTTTTTAATACCCTGAATGATAAACTGTAAATTAAGCTCTATTATTGTAGGCAGCCAAGCTTGCATATGTTGGCCAGATCAAGTAAGTTGCTGTTGTAATGCAAAACAGATTAAACGTAACCATGGGTGGCATGAAGAAGGTGAATAGTAAGTAATTATCACAGTTTTTTGCAACTTACCACATCTTAAGTTAAATTTTATTTTATGCAATAAATAAATCAATGGTTTTTTGTTATATAATATGCATGTTTATAAATACTAAAATGGTTTCAAAGGAGAAATAAATGATTCAAGAATAATAGTTTCTGAGGTAATATATACAAAGATATCACCTTTCCCAAAATAAATCCCTTACTCGCAAATTTTGGATGCCAGAAGAATACTGGGGTCAAGTACCATTCAATGACTGACATATTTTTTTACCAAACATCTACTGTTGACTATATTGGAGACAGCTTAACTGGATGGTCTGACTTCGTGGACCTTATGTTCAATTTTTTTGTATGAACCACCATTATGCATCCATTCTGAGAGTAAATAGAGTTACTGCAATTATGTAAGAAAGTGATTGGTGACAGCAGACTCATGTGTAGGAGCTTGCAAGTAGACAGCAATTTCAGAATTTTGTAACGATAGATTCTTTCACAAGAAATGCAGACAAAGTCAGTCCCTTTTCTTGAAAAGTGTACGAGTCACTTTTTTTTTTTTTTTTCTTTTCTTGAAGACACAGAAGTGTAATCCATTTGCAAGCCTAGATTTGGGTCGTTTTTGATCCTTGATGTTTTCTCTATAAACATGAGACATATTTCCTAAAGAAAAAACATCTCAGGTTCCTCTCTTATACCTCTGAGTGAACTTGTTTAATTAAATTCAGTGTTGGCAAAATAAATAAAACTTCTCGAGGATCAAAACTTGTATAACAGCATTAAAGGAAAAGCTAGCTCTGTGCAAGTCATTTATTATATGAGTTTGGGGAGAAAGGGTGCCAGAAGTGATTAGAATTAGATTTATAATGAGCAACTAGTTGCACTTTGGTAGTGGAGTCACCACTTCATCTCCATCCTAATATGGTGACTCAATGTCTGGGTTGCACTGTTTGCTGTTAAATAATGAATATGCCTGTATCTATGATAACATGGAAAGACTTCGATTTCCATTTGTTTGAGATTTTTTTCTAGTATTGGAAGTTTGATTCATTAAAATTTGATATGCCCTTTATGTAGTCAGGATTCCATAAATAACAGAGAATTCATATCTAAAAAAAAAAAAAAAACCAACAAAAACAAAAAGGCAAGGAAACAAAGAAACCAAAAAACCACAAGCAAACAAACAAAAAAAAAACCAACAAACAAAAAAACCCAAAACCCAATCAACAAATCAAACCAAACCAAACAAAAAAAAATAAAACCCAAGCCAAAACAAATCAAACAACACTCTCTCCACTGATATTCTAAAATAACAATTGAAATCCTTTTGTTCCAAAACAAATTCCACTTCTTCATGTTCCACTCTCAACCTTTTTTTACTATTTGTTAATAAAGCTCAGTGCAGGATGCATGCAAGCTCTGAAATTCAGTGACAGATGCCTCTTAGTCACCCAATGAAAAAATTAAAGGGTTGTAAACACATAATTCACAGGAATAAAACACAGGTCGCATTGCCTAAAAGTAGTTCAAGTGGCTTGTCAGTAACCTCCAACTCTTAGAAAGCAGCCTAGGAGAGAAGTCTAGGAATTTTAATTAAGTTCTTGGTCAAAGAGAGAGATAATTGTACAGTTACAGTTATTTGTCCATTGAAATAATTGAAATATAAATATTGGTATGAATATATGTTCTTTTTATCCAGTCTATTGAGGTTACTGAGGGTGGTGAGACACTGGCCCACAGGTTTTCCAGAGAAGGTGCACGTGCTCCACCCTGGAAGTGTCCAAGGCCAGGTTGGACAGGGCTTAGAGCAGCCTGGAATAGTGGAAGGTGTCCTTGCCTATGGCAGGGGATTGAAACAAGATGATCCCTAAGGTCCCTTCAAATTCAACCCATTCTGAGATTCTGTGATTCTGTTTGTTTCATAGAAATAAATAAAGAGTTCAATTGAGTTGATCCCCTTCAAATATATTTTCAAAATCCCATTTCCAATTTGTTCTTTTTTTCCCTTTTTAAAGGACCTATAATTTCTTATCTGTAAACCAGTATTGATAATCCTGCTTTTCACAACTAGATGTATTTATGAATATATAAACACAGCCTGTTTGCAGGCTGTGTAGTCACTGCTTCACCTCCCCGGCTCTTCTACAGCTTCACACACTTCTACACAGGACATCCTCTCAGATACTATTTCATCAGCATCTTATTGCCTGAAAAAACAGACAATCTATATAATTTTAAAAGAACCTGAGGTATGAAAAGAGAACTGATGAAGGATACACAAAGTCTGGGAAGATCTGGAAATGGAATTCGCGTTGTTAGTGGCCACCTTTGTTCTTTTATCCCCCAAACAATTCTTCATTAGATCACAGAATAATATGGCCCAAAGTCATTTCCAGAGGTTGGACGGGCTGCCCAGGCATATGTCAAATCTAGTCTAAACTATTCAAAAAGTCTTTCATAGTTGGAAACCCCGTGGTTTCTTTATAAAACTGTACTCTGGCCCCTAACTAGCCTCACCATTGGAAAAGTTCCTTATCTCAAAGCTGGTACCCCCCCTGCAGCAATTTAAATGAGCAACTTCTTGTTCTGTCTGTCATAACCAGAAGGGATTATTTCCAACTTCTGTGGGACTTGACAGTGTTATCGCACACCAAAGACAGATTTCTAAGCTCTCCAACAATCTCTTCGTCCAAAATCTCTACAGATGGTGGATCTATTTCTTGAAGTATGTTACTGAAAATAAGGTGAAAGATTCAGCTAAACTGCAAACTTTTGTGTTACAGAGAGAAAATCACTTACCTTTCTGATATTTTCTTGACACATTGCATTATGAGCAGGTGTGGAATTCATGAGATTCATATATTCTTTTTTTACATCATTGGCACAAACTTCTAATATATTTCCTATTTTTCATAGCTTCATTTTTCATATTTCATGCAATTGCTTGCCAAAATACTAATGCCAAATTGGGCATATTTTCCTACAGAAAACTCAACAACTGTTTTAACTTCTAATATTAAATTAACATTAAAAAAATGTGAATAGAAATGATGGAAACCTCATTAACTTTTTCTTTCATTTGTTTTTTTTTTTCCCTACTAGCAAGTGTATTTCACTAAAAATATTATTGCAAATCTAAACCATAAAATACCTACTTCATAATAGACAAAATGCTTAACAACAGCCTTCATTTTTAATATTTACATTATTTTACCTTTCCATAAATGTATATTCTAGGTGAAAAAGTTTATCACTTACAAAAGTGTGTTTGAAAATGTGATTGTATTTTGTTTTAAAGACAGAGATTTCTGAGAACAGACCTTACAAACAGCTATTTATTTATCTATTTGTTTTGCATTCTACTTGACTTTGCTTATTTCTGGTCTTCAAAGAAAAAAAAAAAAACCAAAACAACAACCAAACAAAACAACAAATACAAGGTTTTCTGATATTCTTTTTTATGGGTTTTAACAAATCCCTGGCAGCCAAGTGTGTATTCAAGAAACTTCTTTGCAGTTGTTTGGGGTCACAGCAGATCAATTATTTTGAAATTAAATCTCTGTCATCCATTCACAGCAACACTGTAAAATGTACACAAGATTTCTTAGCCTTGTCCATCAGTCACCATTTCATTGCAGAGCTGGTCAGTTAAACCCAGGAAGGCTTTCTACAGAGGGACCTGCACTCTGGGGACAAATTGCAAAGGTTGTTGTGGGAGCTATGCTCTGCATTTCATCATTGTTTTCAACATTCTCCACACAGAATAGCTGGAGTGCTCCAGAGAAAGTGCCCCTTGAAGGGATGCTCCCAGTTGTGTGGCTGTCAGAGGAGGGCAGGAGAAAGGGAGAGACTGTGATTTTTTCTTCCAGGAAGTCTGACATAGATACAGCTATTGCCATGGATTTGGGTTTGGATTCATCCTAGCTAACCAAGGGAACACAAAGATCCCAAAGTTAGAAGTCCAGCCACAGTAGACTCCCTCCAAAAACGATGAAAAGAAATAGATGCCTCTCAAGGGTGGGCTGGCTCACCCAGGGACTGGGAAACATTTATGTCTTTCCAGTGGTGGGAAAAACCTAAAATAATTATATATATTGCAGATATTTTTTGATATATCAGTCGAGTGTAATCTGGGTCTTTATACGCCTGTTGCTCAGACAGCAAAATGTTGGTGAACTAAATAAAATTCTAGAAAAAAATTGAAGCATATTTAGCAGAGTTTTGAGCTGCAGTTTCTTTTTTATTGTTTGTTTGTTTGCATGTTGCATTTCTCTCCCAGATATGACAAATATGTTGCCTTACAGTTCTAATAAAAGATTGGACAACTTGTTAAATGGTATTTGTATGTCAAGTGAAATTTAAAGCTATAGAACTAACATGACCATCTTCTTCAACCTGCTGGGCTTGAGTTGCCTACTCTAGCACTTTTTAGGAAAAAAATGAAAATGAAAGAAGCTCCCTGCATGCACTCTACCCACTTAAACACCCAAAACAAATGAAACCAAATTTTTAATTTCAAATATAAACTTTCAAAATTCCAAGTGTTGTCCTTGCGTCTTTGCTGGTCAAGCACATGATGAAATCAGAATCTTCCACTTAATGTTTCACTTTTCTAGTTTTATGCTCATCATCACACAGTCCTAGTATTTTTCAGGCATTTGAATATTGATGGAAAACTTTCACAATTTACTGAAAAAAAACTGTCATAAAACTTTTCTTCAGAATTCCAGGGAAGAAAAAAAGTCTCAGAGAAAACATATCCTTTATCTGTCCTTCCCAACATTTTATACTTTTATAAAATTTGGAGAATATTCATTGTGGTTTTTTGCTTGTTCCTTCCTTTTATTGAAAGGATCAAAAAAAAGCTCTTTGAAAATTATTTTTTAAGAAATTTTTGAGTTCTATATGAAAATCAATAATGAAAAAGATATTTACTCCTATTCCATATCCGGCTTTAAAAAAAGACAAATCACCATGGAATTCTCTGTCTTGAAACTTTTTCAAACTTCTTTGGATACTTTGTGAGTATATTCCAGTGGAAATTCAACAGGATTTTCTGCTTGACTCCAATGTATTGGGAAATTGTAGATTAACACGCACATAATCATGGTCTGAAGTCACTCCCCATCAGTAAACTCAAGAAACAAGAACCAGAAGCTGGACAGGTTACTTCTTTCCTCTCAAACACCATCACAAGCAGCAGAGTATTCCAAATCCTTGATTTCTTTGTGGAGATCCGTGTCTCTGTGCAAACCACATTGTACCTGAGCTGTGTTCCTGTATTGTAATGATGTTGTAACGATGGCTTAGTGCACACTAAACAGAAAATGGAAAGTGAGGGGAGAGAGAAGATCTAAAGGTGGGAGAGGGGGGCTTTATCATTTGTTTCACATACTCTAGGCTCAATTAACACATCTTGAGGATTCTTATGACACTGCCAACAAAAATCAATGCAGAAGTTACGCATTTTACCTTTTATCTCAATTGTGTTGCATGAGACTAGCTAAGTTGAAAAGCTGCTAATTTAGTAGTCAGCAGTGTCAAATAAAATTTCTAAACTGTATGTCTATAAAAGAACATCTTTGCAATAAGGCATAGCAAATATGCTTGCAAAACAGTTCAGTCAGCAAACTTGTTTTAGGTTTTGAAATATTTGGCAATGACATTTATTAGAACAAAACTATAATATATCAGTGATATAAAGAGCTGTCTCTTCATCACTGGTGCTTTATTATAGGTACTAATTTTGTGCAAAATCCTTTAGAATCTTTACAAAACACCTGCTGAACTTAAAGAAATATGGTTACTGCTTGTGCTGAGACAGATGTAGCTTAATCACATAATACTGAATTTGACTTTTCAGTGCCTCACAATAAATGAACTGAACACACCAGTGCAGGAGATTTAAATCTTGTTCCAATTTGAATATCATGTTTGCTGACTGGAGGGCCTAAGCTACAGCCAGCTTCCCCAGGTGTCCAACGTTACACAGAACACTTCTGTTTAAACCACTGTATCTCTAGTATAATTAAAAAAAAAGAGAGATAAAGAAACAAACAAACAAAAAAAAAACCCCAAAGAGTATTCTCAAAGAATGTTGAAATTCTTTGCAGATTATTTTTGTTTCTGTTACTTCCTTGCCTGTTTCAATCTAGCCAGGTATCGAGCTTTTCTCTAGCTGTATTGTTTCCTTTAGGCACTCTTTGTCAGCTTTTTTTTTTTTTTTTTTACATGGGATATTTGAAGCCTCTATTTTTAAAAGGAATTTTTCTCTGGAGGCAGCTATTATGAACATCTTGAGTTGAGAATGGAATAAGACAGGCTGTTTTCTTACTGTGTCATCAGCTGCACATGATTAGTTTTTGATATTGACTGATTTTTAGTGGTAGAATAAGTCAATTTCTATGAATTTCAGTCACCATGTAGTGCCCAGATTGAGATTCAAACTTGTTTAATTTTTTCTCCCTTGTATTTATGGATAAGGGAGATTCTGACAATATATGCACATATGCTTTTGAGTGCAACAGTTTTATATGTTGTGTCTGTATATGCTTGTAAAAGAATGTGTAATAATCCAACTATACAGTCATATATATAATCATAGAATGGTTTGAGTTGAAAGGGACCCTTAAAATCATCTAGTTCTGACCCTCAAAGTCTGGACACAGTATAGAGAAGTACATAACCCAGCATAAAGCACACAAATTTAAATACACAAATACCCATAAACATATTTATAGAATACGTATGTTACATTTTACATTGCATATATTTTTGTCTCCCTCTATTGAGTCTTATTTACACTGTAGTGTTAAATAATAGTACTTTAATTTTACTTCTTCAGATAAGCTGTGTGCTTCATAAAAAAGCATAAAACAATGGAAGCTCATGAATATTTATATCAATGGCTACATAGCATTATAGTCATAATCTCTGGAACTGGTTCTCACAGGTTCAGAATTAATTATCAAGTTCAGTTTTAATTGCATTCTTCTAAATTATAGCAAAAAAAAAAAAAGGAAAAAACACCCATAATGAATTAGCTCATGAGTACACTGCTGGGCTGGTATCTGAGACTGCTTCCTGCAACTCCATCCTTTATGTGTAATGATGAGCCAAAGACATGTGATTCAGAGGCTTCTCTTGAAACCAACTTGCTTAAATGTTAATGCCTCTCCCACTTTAAAGATAAAATAAAAATTCTATTTCTAGTTGCCTCAGCAGACATGTTGAACTGAACAATCCTTAAAATAGCCTCTTTTTTTTCTCTTTAGCTAGTTTTGATATATGATTGCATGCTACATTACATACTAAATATATTTCAGCAGAGTTGGCTGAAAAAAATCTGGGAAAAAAAGTATCTTTCTGGAGAGAAAAACTCTTTCCATTTAAGTTCTGTCCATCAGTAGTTTTCTGCATCAAATTCCAAAGGATCTCTGATTGTCTTTATACTAATTCATAATGAAGCAGAGAGTAAAAGTCTCTATCAAATCCTTCGATATAAAAGACAAAATATACAGATTTACAAGATTTTAAGGGGTTCTTAGATGGAGTGGAAATCTGAAACATGGTTCCTCCCAGGTCTTGGTCACTACTCCAGGACATGCTCTATCTGATAAACCTGGGAATCATGTGTCCTCAGCATTCCCTTTTCTTTTCCTCTTCCCATCCTCACACCACTGGGGTCGTTGATTACCCTATCTTCAAACAAGACTACTGAGTAGCATAGAGCAATGCCACACACCTAACTAGCTGAATTTCAGCCCTGTACTTTATCTTCTCATCTTCCTCCTGTCTAGAGAAGGCATAGAGAGTCCTTCTTCCCTTAATTCATCAGCTCCAGTGTGCACACATGTTAAAAAAGAGTAAAAATCAAATGCTTTTTTAGTTCTCTCTGGTTCAGTCAACCGAAGATCCTATGGCCTGTTTCCCAGCCGTATAATCACAGAAAGTTTGCTACTCTCATCATTCCTTGCAGATGAAGGTCCTGACAGCACCTCAAGCTATTACCCTGTTCAGGCCGAGTGTGAAATGGAAGATTCAAGATTCATACTCCCTGTGTATAGTTGCTGATCTGTATCCAAAAGTCTTGGAAATTATCTGAGCTCAAGTCCATCTTTTAAAGAAAAGAAAAGGGGGAAAAATAAAAAAAGAAAGAAAGAAAAAATGGAGCAAAATAGTATCAAATAAAAGCAGGGAAAATTCTAGTTCTTTCTTCTAAAGTGCCTATTTACTATCTAAAGTCAAATCCTCCTCAAGAGGAGTCACATTCCCTCCTGCCTGAATACAGGGAAATTATATCATTTAAGAATTAGCAACTGTTTTTGGAGATAAATCTGGAGATTTGTTCTCAAGATGTTCACGAGATATTTCACACACTCAACTGCCCACTAGGCAAACAGTGTAACCAGGTGCCTGACTCTAAGCATACGAGCAACACATTGATTTAATCAGGATTGTTCTGGCATAAGGGATCCCTGTTCAATCCGTGCATGGAAAAAGGATGCAAATTGTAAACAGTGGAGAAGGCACTAGTCAGTTTTTAATTTTAAGATAATTTGAAGGAAGCTGAATGTGAGATATTATATTAAAATTCAGGTTTGTATAGGAATACTCAAAAGAAACCTAATGCTGAAAGCAGCATCACCTCTGAATTTGTTAGAGAGAAGAAGAACAAAAGTAAATCAAAGAAATAACCAAGCTGTTGGCAAATTCCACTTTGCAGAAAAAGAAACTGAAGAAAAGCCCTAAACTACCCATCTAAATGTCTCAATTAAGTACCATGAGAGATAGCCAAAAGACCTGTTATCCTGGAAGTAATCTGGTAAAATAGAGTTAGAAACAGCATCAATATCTACTTGGTACTGCAACCTAATGATCTGAAGAGAAAAGGGCTATGAGACTTATTTATTCCTACCAAAAAACACAGCAATACTTGTTTCAAACTACCCTCTAATATATTCACTTTCCCTCACTAGAATAATTTCTATTTTCCCTCTAATTTTAGATTACTCAGTCTGCTTATTTTTGTTGGATTTACTGGCTGTTATTACAATGTAAAGTGGCATTCAGAGAAAAATAGAGATATTCTTTCTATTCATGCAGAAGCACTTGTTGCACATATAGCTTAACAGGACTTTTCTAACAGCTTGAAACTTCCAGGCACTACCACAGCAAAAAGAACAACCATAAAAATGGAAAGACGGGAAAAGAAAGTATTAAAGGAAGAGTGAAAGAAAAGTTGAGACTAAAACTATATGTGAAGTTAGATACAGGTAAGTTGTGTCCCAGGAAGAATCAATAAAGGCAATCATGTACAATCAACACTTATGTGGATTTAAGTCACGTGGCTCTAAAGCTTAAAATAGAGATGCATTACAGCAGATGGCAGCTTGTGGAGAAAAAAACATAGGTGCAAGAAATGCTGTCCTTTGAGGACATTTCAGAGATGTGTTATTGGCAGGGAGAATATTTTTTTTTCTCTCCTCCAGAAGTAAGAGAGGTAAGTTTTTGAGAAAATCATAGTCCAAGACAGTTGTAAGGGGTTGTATGAGCAAGGAATTTCAGAGATGTTTAAGTGCATTTATATCCAGTATGGCTGAATGAGGAGGAAAAAAAGGGGGTTGAAGGCCTTCTGTCAAGCAGTTCTCCTTCCTTTCTTTTTCTTTCTTCTTTTTTTTCCCGTCTTCCCTTAACAGTCAATTTACTGCAAGTTGGATCTTGAAAAGAACACTCTGACATCTAGCACTGTGGCTCACCTGTTAGGCAGATTTTCAGTATTTATATAGTATAACCCCTGATAAGACTATCTTTTTCTAAATAAAATACTGCATCCCTCCTTGGGAATCTTTTAGAACGTTTTTGTAACTTAAAATCTGCATTTATCTTTACATTTTGGGTTCTATTCAATAATCACTTTCTCCCACTTTCTTTCTCCTTTTCTTAATCCTTGGTATATCGTCCCCTCCATGGAGTTACATCTGCCTGTTGTTCTCTTGCATTTTTAATTTGAAGAAAATAATCACGTAGCTTCGTTATGGTGAGGGGAGTGGGTGTGACTAACAGCCACCTCCTCTTGGATATAATGAAGGAACAATTTAATGGCCTTTTGCTAGGAAGCAGCTGAAACAATGGGAGCCACAACAGGTCACACACAAAATAAATCAGAGATGTGGACCATGTGGGTGGAAAAGTTCACAGTGGTCTGAATCAGAACACAGCAGTGGTAGGGAAGGAGGAAGGGTGAATTTGTCTGCAGCTGTTCAGAAAAGGGGTGGGAATAAAAGGCTGAAAGGGCAGAAGCAGAAATAGAAGTAATAGAAAGGGGTCAGTCAGCAAGAAAAGGCCTGGATACGTGGCTAAGAAAAGGAAGGGAAACAAAGGCAGAAGAGAGGGAGAAAGATTACAACCATGCCATAGTAAAAGAGATCTATCAAAAGTCTTTTTTTTTCTGTGACTCAAGTATTTCTGTGTTCAGAAGTCAAGTTTGTGCATATGTTAAACTCAAAACACAGGGAAAAACTAACATCTTATTCTCTATACTCTTTGGAGTTAAGCAAGGTTCAGACCAGCTCTGTTGCTTTCCATGCCTATCCTTATAAATTGCTTGGGTAGGAGAAATTATAATTTTGATATCTTTGCAGAGGATGGATATATGGCTACATATATTTCTAGCTATAGTGTAGTCCAGTATTTTGCAGAGATCTATTCTGTGTTGACAGGTTGGTCTCTCATCCCTGAGATGAGAGAAAGGAATACCAAACATCAGAATTCACATGGTAAAATTCTCATCCTGAATAGGTCTTTCTGAGTTTGCCTGTTAACAATAGACGTTGAAAGATTTAACACAACCTGCTTTTAAAAAATACAGGTTTTTTATTTATTAGAGACAAAAAATTGGAGAGGATCTTCTTGACCACTAAAATCAATTTCTTATTTCTCTCTGTTGTTGTTCTTAACCAAACTGATTAAAATCCTCATGACCTGATAAACATGTTTTCTGTGCTTGTTAGCTGCCCTGGTCTGATTGTGACAGAATTTCCCTGCTTTGATGGTTTGGAACTGTTCAGTCTTGGGTCTTGCTAGTTTTTAAGTTTTATAAAGAAACCAAATGGAAGCATTGCCTGTTTTATTCTCCTCATGGGTTTTCCAGAGATGAACAGAAACAGAAACTTTTCATTTTGAGTCTGAATGTAATTTTGCTATTTTATGTATATTGCATTTCATTTTTCTGTCCTTAGATCAGATAGCTTCGTTTCCTTCTTTGTTAGGTTAAATGAGAAATTGCTCAATTTTGTCACTGGGAAAGTAACAGTCCCTGTGTTAATTTCTGACAACCAGCTGGTATTTAACTTTGGCTGACATGCACTATATTTCTTTAGCTATACAAATTCAAAATACATTGGAAATTCAAAATACATTGGGAATTCAAAATACATTGGAAACTAGGAGGAAAAAAAAGAAAAAAAAATCACACAGAACAAAACAAAACAAAAACTTTACAGCAAATTATAAAGGAGACATCTAATATTACATGGCATCAATGATAATATCTGAAAGTTATTTGTAGTCTCTTAAGCCATTAGATTTTCCTCTCAAAAAGGAAAAGTCAATCTAAAACATTAAGAACTAAGCAAAAGTTCCTATTCACTCAACCTTCATCTCTTGTTTGTTTTTTCTGTGTTATTTTTAATTGAGATTTTTTACTCCTCAAATGAAAACAAATCTCAGTGCTTTAAGTTTTTTTCTTTCAGGATTTTTTTCCTCCTGTTTCTCATTTCTCTATTATCTGATATTGGGGACAAAAAGTGAGTCAATATTAGGACAGCACCAGTGGAAGAAAAATGGAAAGTCACTCATATTCTCGTTACTTTGTCTTTCAGCAACACCTCAGAGGTGTCACACTCTTCACATTACACAGCTCAAAACCAAAAGCAAGCCCAAAACTGTTATTTTAGACAAAACAGACACACCAAAGGTGAAGGAAAAAAAAAAAAAAAAAAAGACAGCATTTTTTTTAATTACCACAGATGCCCTAATACTTAAAAGCTATAGGTTAGCAGCTGTCTGACTGATAGAAGAGATACCCCACACACTGTACACAAGCTCAGAACACTCTGGCTGGGGTTTTCAGGTCAAAACCCTCACAGAAGGGTTGTTTCTTTTACATTTAAACAGCTATTTGTTAATAGCCCACTCTGTATATTGTGGAATCAATGTTTGCATCTCCTTTGAACTTTTGGACAAGCACTGGACTTGATACTTTGGACATCATCTCCCTCACAGGAACAGGAGCAAGGTGAGCAAGGAGTCCCTAGGAACAGGATTTTGCTTCAAATGAAGCATTTTCCCCATCTATCCCTCTGCAACAAGAAGGAGATGTGTTTCTATTTCATTGCTATTTGAACAGACACTAATTCATAGCGCTTTCCCCCTCCCCACTCACCCCTTTTTCAAGAGAGTGATAGATTTATTGAGCCAGGTCTTCATCTGGTGTAAATTGGCATTGCTGCATTGATTCCTGTGTGCGTGCCTTGATTTATGCCAAGTGAGGATCTGGTCCATTTTCATGATATTTGAACATCAATCCTTGCATCTTCTTTTCCCATCCGTAGGCTTTTTCTGTCATGCTTCTGAGAAGAAAACGCAAATGAGTTAAGGGGCTGTCACCAGCCCAGGGAAGAATGTGCTATTCCTTCTTTGTTACTAGGGTCTCTCCTGTTAATTTCCATGGTAGGTCCCTCTCAAGTTTCTCCAAAACTTGTTACCATGTCCTCCTGAGGATGTCAGCTCCTGTAG
Source organism: Orthonyx spaldingii (assembly GCA_013397795.1). Classification (NCBI taxonomy): domain Eukaryota; kingdom Metazoa; phylum Chordata; class Aves; order Passeriformes; family Orthonychidae; genus Orthonyx; species Orthonyx spaldingii. The sequence continues at coordinate 83,232 of VZTJ01006184.1, read as the reverse complement.
CAGACTGAAACGTTAACAGGGGAAGTTATTAGCTATTCTCTTTACATACTGCCTTTCTTTATATCTGAATTAATAGAAGTATGAATGCTGGTCATCAAAAGAAATAATGAGTTTTAGAAAGTGAAAATGACACTGACAAAAACAAAAGAAATCTGATCTCAGCAGAGGGGTCCACAGAGAAGAGGAACAAAGAGGTAGCAGATGAAAAAAGAAAAATTGAGAACCTAAAATGAAAAGAAAAGAAAGAAAGGGGGAAAGAGAAGAAAAGAGAAGGGATGTTTGGAATGAGAAGGAGCTAACTAGTTCTTCAGCAGAATTGAAAGCAGTCATGGTGCAGGCAGAAGGAAGAGAACTTATCACCACATCTTAAAAGAGTTTTTTTCTCCCTCCCATTTGACTGAATAATATAAATACATATCGTTAAACTTCCATACTGGATGATCTGTTTACAAATGTGTCTTTTCCAGGCTGAACGGAACACCCCAGGCTCAGAAAGCAAAATGCCATAGAAGCACAATGTCTTTTACCCACACAAAGCCTGAACAGCACCCTTCCATTCTTCCCCTCACAGCCCCAAAATCCTACCTGTTGTAGCTGTCAAAACCAGTGCTGGACATCAGGTGTGCATTCATTGTGGCAGAACTGTTTTTGGTTGAGGAAGGAGCACAAGAGCAGAGAGAGCCAAGGAAGAATGAAGGGAGGGAAAAGATAAAAAAACCCCAAAACCACAGAAAGCCAACTTGCCAAGCAACCTTCTTGCCCCTGTCTTTCTTGGTTTATAATTGATGAAGTCTTGTTACAGATTTTCTTAGAAAAAGTCTTTTTGATCACTTCTAATACAGACACGTCTTTTTTCTTTTTTTTTTTTTTTTTTAATCCCTTTTCCTCCATCCTGCTGATAAAATAAAAAGCTGAAAAGGAGTAAATAATTAATGTGAATATTTTAACTATACTTATGCATCTGCTTTCAACAGTTTAAGCACTTTATTTCCTCAGCTTGAGACCATACAGATGCCTCTTAATATATTGTATCTCTACTTTATTTGTTTGATACCTGTCTGTCTGCTGTTTCAGGAAGTAGAGGCAGTTAGATTAGCAGTGCTGTTATCATACAAGTGTTAATGTTGGAAAAGACCTCTATGAATATTGAGTTCAACCCAGCACTGCCTGTTACCACTAAACTATGTCTCCAAGTGCCATATACTGACATTTTCTAAGTACTTCCAGGGGTGATGATTCCACCATTTCTGTGGGCAGCCTGTTCCAATGCCTCATCATCCTTTGAGTGAAGAAATGTTTCCTAATATCATTCAAGTTCCTGCTTTGCCACATATCTTCTGGATGGTGATACCTGTGCCACTTACTCTCTCTGGTTTGAGTTTCTTTTTATCACAAATATCACGGTGCTTTGCTACATTCTAGGGAAGAAGTATGAAAATAGTCTAGAAGTGCAAATGTACCATAGGGGCCTTTGAGTTAAGGTTGTTTTATAGAACCAGCACAATGACCATTACACTTCTGAATAATGGGTGTAGTTTTGTATTCCTCTGGCAGACTTTATCTTTCTGCTTCTTTTGTACAGCATTCAGAGTGGACATCTCTAACCCATATTGTATTATGTGATTAATAACACTTGAGTCATTTATGTGAAGACTAAATACGACAATGGAAGATTCTCATGAAAATAGCAAACTATACTACCTTGAGGTTCTACACTCCCTGTCTTAATATTTTACACCCTTATCCACTTTAGATTGATGCTGGGGACATTTCAAGCAGTGCAGCATGAAACTTCTGATTCTTTCCTGCTGGGGGTGACAAAAATTCCTCCTGGAGGGCTTTCTGTGTGTGGCTATCTATCTCTGTCTCTGCCTATGACACTTTGACTGCCTCTAAAGTCTTCAGCTTAAAATGTGTCATGCTGTTAAACTGTAAAACAGAGTCTGTATGTTTTTAAATCTTAGGTGGATTGTTTGTCATGGAGAAATAAGAATACACCGCACTATATCTAAATATTTGAACTTTGAACCAAATTTATGGAAATATGCCAGTGTGACATCAGAGACGCTCAGAGACTCTCAGCACTATCTTTTCCATGACCATGGTTCCTTCGTAGTTCTGACGGGTAATTCAAAGAGGACATTAATGAATCTGGAGGAGGGGTTATCTTGCCTTTTTTTTTTAAAACTCCTCTTCACAAGCTACCAGATATTTCTGGTTTCTGAACCTACTAATTGATGTAAATTTATGATATCCTCCTGGGAGTTACTTACCTTGTATCACAGATGGTCTCCTGGGAGATATGGATCTCAGCTGCAGTCCTGTGAAAAAAAGCTAAGTGATCCTCTACCACAGAAGAACTGTGATCAAGACACTCTATAATACAAAGAGAAAGAATCTCAGGACACCTGATACAAGCTGCATAGAATAATGAAATATGGAGCAGCAAAGTAACTAATGTAAATTATAAAAAATACACTCTTAAGACTGTTTGATACCTCCCTTTGAAGGTTTCAAATGAATAGAGATAAAAGCTTGTTGGGAAAGTGTACTTTTCAGTATGCCTGATTTTGAAAAAATAGTTATTTTATTATATTCTTCATCAAAATCTTCTTCAGAATTGTTGTCTGCAGTAGGTTAAAAATAATTAAAAAACCATAAACCTCCAGTCTTTTTGTATGATCAGGAACTGAACAGGTAAAATTAACTGGTGTTTTAGTAACAACAAATCATTACACTGATTAAAAAAAACTAAAAAAAAAAAAAAAAAAAAAAAAAAAAAACCAAAAAACCCAAAAAACTAAAAAAGAAAAAAAAAACCCAACTAGTGCCCTTTTAATAAGTACTGAATTTTAAGTAACTTTTCAAAATATTAATATTTTAGATAAAATATTTGTGACAGAGAAGGATTTTTCATCATTAAATAGAGCTTAATAACCCTAAAAATATTCTAATAAAAATAAAAAACCAGTTTCTATCTAAGTCTGTTTCAAATCATAGCAACCAATTTGCATAATCACAAACTAATTTAGCAGTCTCTGTCCCATGGTAAGGCACTGACCAGGAACCATTGGGAATTCAGACCTTTCAACCCTGTGTTGGCCTCTTTCATCCCCAAGAGCAATTATGTTTATGAAAAAATCGTTTAATCTCAGAGAAATGTGTACTGTACAACAAGAATAATGTTGATAGTTACAAAGTTCTTCCTTGAATTTATAGGGTTATTTTAATTTCATTTGAGTTACTACTGAAAAAGCCTTTCACAGGATGTCTTAGTGAGATGTTCACTCTCAGCTTGCAAATAATGTTTTGGATTTTTTCACATTTGGTTCAAGTTGAGACCATCAAATGAGGCCAGCACTGACTTCTGACTTACTTTGAGATATATGATAAGTTATTATGATGTGTCACTTGCTTAATCATACTCAAGGGTGTTAATATTTTGTGACATGTCAAGAATGAGAAGGTGCTGTAACTCAGAAGTTACCTTCTGTCACAGCTGCCCAGCAGGATATGAAATCTGGTCATTCCAGAAAAATTTACTTATCTACCTACCTACCTTAGGACTGACACTTCAATATGCCATTCCTGCCCTACCCCAGAGAAGTATTGTGTTAATGAAGAAGTTAAGGAAAGATTTTTCAGTTTCTCTACACATCACCTGTGAGTGTGGCCACTGATTAGTGTGTGCTATTGTATGCACCAGATCCTTTTCCTCCACCATTTAGAGGAGAAATCCATTTATTAGAGCAAAAAAGGGTCAGGTCTCATATACTCCCCTTGAAACCAATGAGTTACAGCTTACATTGACATCAATATTGTCAATATGGCAGAGAAGTACAGCCAAGTGCGATAGTACTACACTTCCACAGATAATGAGGAAGCAGCAAAGGTCTTTAAAATTACAAAGGGTATAAGTAAAGTTATTGTTCCTCCCCTCAGTACAAGACCCATGGAACAAACAGTGAAATTTTTAGGCACTTGAGTAAATATATTTTTTTTTTCCAGTCTTGTGTAACTCTTTGGCACAGCCTGTAACAGAAAACAAAGGTATACTTTAGCTACAAACTAATTATATTAATTTCCAAAAAATGTATTTGTTATAATGTTAAATTGTTGATGAATATTGCTATAAGTTCTATTAACAAGACCTAATTTTGAAAGCATTTTAAGGCAACTTTAGACAATGTCAATGGCTAATCCAACCATTAGGTGCTAATGCAATAAAAGGAATACAGGGGCTTCTTTTCCTGGAAAACCACATTTGATGGATGGGAGAACTGCAGGTCCATGACATGTTAATGATCTTCATTAAAAGATTACCAAAGTTTCTTTGGTAATCTCAATTCAGTTCAGTAAACCCTTTTCGTATGGTTAATATGGAAAATTTGGTCAACCTAAACAGCAACTCTAGTATAAGGGATCTTCTCAGAAATCATGGAAATTTTTGGGTTGGAAGGCACCTTAAAGCTCATCTGTTTACAATGTCCCTGTCATGGGCAGAGTTTCCTTCCACTAGACCAGGTTGCTGCAAGTCCCCTCCAACCTGGTCTTGGACACTTCCAGGGATTTGGCATTCATAGTTTTTCTGGGCAGCCTGTGCTAGGGTCTCAACACCCTCAAAGGAAAGAATTTTTTCCTAATATCTGACCTAAACCATTCTCTTTGAGTTTGAAGCCATTCCCCCTTTTCCTGTTAACTTCACATCCTTGTAAAAAGTCCCTCTCCATCACTCTTGTGGACCTTTTAGTTACTGGAAGGTTCCAAAAGTTCTTCCCAGAGAATTCTCCAGGCTGAACAAACAAAATGTTCTCAGCCTGTGTCCAAAGTAGAGGTTCTCCAGTTCACAGATCATCTTGGTGGCCTTCTCTGTACTCATTCCAGCAAATCCATGTCTCTCTTATGCTGGAACACTGTCTAGTGAAGACAAGCAAAACCTCAGCAACCTCCACCTACCCAGTCCCTGGTAATCAGGTCTCCAATCTCCTTCCAGAAAGCGCTCACATTTTCCCTGGTCTTTCTTTTATCACCAACATACCTAGAGAAGGTTTTCTGCTGTTCTAACTTTTACACATGGCTTTAATCTTACTCTAGGTCAAACAAAGTCTCTGCATGTTTTCCTTAGGCTATCAGGGTATTAGGATATGGTTCCAAGTTTTCTGGTCTGCTCCAAATACATCTCTTCCAAATACATAAAAGGTAATAGAAGGAGGTCAGGGGCCAATTATTATAATTAGTCACCAAGGTCAGAACAAGTAATGGGATGAAGCTGCAACAAAGGGGAAATTTTAGTTAATGATTAAGACAAACTTTATAACTATTAGGATAGCTAGATCCATGGAACAAACTGCCAAGGGAGGTCACATCACTTTCACTGAGAAGTATTCAAGGGCAGACTTATAATCAGTCTCACAGTAATGTCTGAAGGAAAATTAATTCAGTCTTGCTGAGAAACACAAGCACAAGATATGCCACTCACTAGGGTCCCTATTCCAACCCCAATGTTTCAGTGCTGAACCTATGCAAAAAACCAATAATTCTCTGCTTCTACAGAAAAGAAATTTGAGGATAGAAAGCTGCTGATGTATATATTGACTAATACTTTGCTAATGTTCCTGGAATGTCTGAGTGCCACTATACATATGAGATTTTAAAGAATATTAACAGTGGTTTCACCCAATATTTATTATTTTTTTCAAAGCATCTCAAACCTCCTTGCAAGCTTTGTGAAGCTCGATTAACCTATCAAGCTTCACCACAGGAACATGTTGTGCCCAGGTGGTTATTGTGACAAAAGCATCTGTGTCATGAGAATTGAGGATTTATTTCTAAATCATAATAAATAGCTTGAAGCAGTGCCAAATTCAGGATTTAGTTGAAAAGGTTGAGTGTATCGGGGAAAATAGGTGCTACTTTAAAGTCAGATAGACAATTAATAGTGCACCCTTGATCCTCTGGGCCGTATCCTAGGTCTTAACTGAATTGGGCTTGGAGCAAAAGTACACGTGGGTGAAAGCCACATGGTCACTTTTCTACTTGGTTAAATCTTGGGCCAAACAAAGTATTGCTGACAGTGTAATTTCTTTACGTCTCTGGATAAAGGAAAACCTCTTTCCACAAAGAAAGCCCTGGGAGTTCCTTATATTAATTCCCACTTTGAGTCCAAAATCTCTGTTTGAGGTAGGAAAAGAACAGCAAACCCATTTAAAGAACACCCAGAGATGGAAAATCTATCATCATCTTTGGCAAATAGCTCCCATGGTTAACAGTTTTACTGTTTAAATCTGTACTTTATTTTCAGTTTGAATTTCTGTAGCTTTAACAACTAGCCATTGAACACTGCTGCAGCATTGTCCACAATGTTCTTCACCTAGATATTTACAGACTAATCAAATCTCCACATGTGTTTTATCTCTGCCAAGTCAAATCAACTGGAATACCGAATTTGTGTGGGGATGAGTAAAAAAAAAATTGTCTGAACCCTGACGTGAAAAGATTGTACAAAGGGAACATGCACGAGCAGAGGTTATAGCCATGTTTAAATATTACTAATTCCGTTCATTTACCTCCTGTTTGTACAATCAGCTTCAATTTTTGTGCTTCCCTGGATTTGTAATGGCACATTTGGTCCCAAATGTTTGCTTACACCCAGCTTACCAAGCAATCCAGAGAGCTCCAAGTCAGTCATCCATTCGACTCATTATTTACTGCTGCACCCAAATTTATGTCATCTGAAAATGCTCTCAGTAAATGATTTTCTGTTTACTTTTTTTTCCCCAGGTCCTTGTTAAAACTATTTAATCATGAAAGGTATGAACCATGACTTCACTGGAATTCCAACAAAAGTAGTTTTTGAGGGCTGATTGCACATTTTATGTGATATTTTGGGATTCAATACTCAGTATTTTTTTCATCTGTGCAACGTGATCTATATTAATTATTCAATCCAAGAGTACCGACTACCTCTTCCACTTGTTCTTAGAAAACTGTTCTGACTTACTCTTGCAAAAATGTTCTTATAATCAGCCAACCCTTGCCTGGGACTTTGAAGCTTTTGTCTGAATATCAGTCTTTCCAAGTTAAAATGACTAATGCATTAAAAATTATTTTAGTCTGATTCACAATGTCTGGTCATAAAAAATCAGATTTTAGGGATTTTGTGGTTTTGTTTTTTGGTTTTTTTTTCCCGTAAGGGGGAAAGTTATGTGACAAATACCCTTTTTCAGCATTCTTCAAATGACTTTAGTTTCCCTGAACAAGCTAAATGCACATGAGAAGCATGAAAACTGTCAAAGGACAGTTTTATCCTGGCTATTTCACAGTAGCAGTAAAAGCCAAGGAGGGAGTATCCAGAAACAACTGTTTTGGTAAGCACCAAGGCTAGACCATATCTGCAGGGTCTGGAAAATACAGACCAATTTATGTAGACTATCCTTAGACCAGAAGAGGGAAAAGTTACTTCCTCTCCTGTCATTGTAAAAGTTCATATCTTCTTTTTAGCCTGGAGCAAAGGAGTTGGAGAAGGGCTCTTAACACTGTGCATAAGTGTCTGGAGGGAGGGTGTCAAGAGGATGGATCCAGGCTCTACTTCGTAGTGCCAAGCAATGGCATGGAAGAAACTGGAAGATGGGAAGTTCTATGTGAGCTTGAGGAAGAATGTCTTTAACGTGCAGGTGACTGAGTATTGGAACAGATTGCCCAGAAAGGTTGTGGAGTCTCCGTCCCTGTAGATACTCCAAAGCCATCTGGAGTATCCTGATGCAATGTGCTCTAGGGGACCCTGCTGGAGCAGGGAGGGTGGAGTAGATGAGTTCCAGTCCCTCCCAAATTTATCTGTATTCTGTGATGCTGTGATTCTGATAATCACTTCAGCTACACCAAAAAAAAACAACAACAACAAAAAAAGCTGCAGCTCCAGGTCTTAAAAATGTAGGTACAGCAACACTTTGAACAGAACAATTATGCCAAAATTGAGAGACTGGACACCAATCAGCAACGTGACAATTGAATCCATTGCTGCAGACAAAATGCTGTTGTAAACATTCAAAAGACAGTGAAGAGAGAGGGGAGGAGGAAAACAAAGGGGGGATATTCATTTTTATCATATTAGGATTGATTTAAAGATTGTTTGAGAGCTACTTTCATTTTCATTTTAATATTATTAGGAGATAGCAGCATGTAACAGGCTTTGACACTGAATGCTATTCTTTGCATCGGTTGCAGAAGATGCCTGGGGAAGCAGGCAGGAGCAGGGAGGAATTGATCAGATTCTTTCTTTTTTCATATGGGAGGGAAAAGTTCTGTGACATTTACAAAGTCAACTGTCACCTGAACAACAGGCTGGAAGACAAGTTCCTACATTTTGCGCTTTATGTCTTATTTTAACCCATACACAACCATTTTTCTTGGCCTGAAGTTAAAGGGAACATTACTTTAAATGATGCAAATAAGCTGCTTCTACTTATTCATCCATTATCTCTTTCATCATTCTTTCGTTCAAAGCTCTACTGTATTGTTCTCTTCACCTCAAACCTGTTGTCACCATGTTTTCAGATGCAAGCAAGTATTCATACCCAGATTTTCCCTACCCTACCATCTTCTAATAAAACCTTGCCAATAGTAGTTAAGGCATTTCACAAATAATTCTAATAATGGGATTTCAGATTTATAATCTGTCTTGCTTTGGGGGTTTTATTTTTTTTTATTTTTTTTTTTTTATTTTTTTTTTTTTTTTACAGGGGATCTGACAAAGAAAGACATGAAATCTATTGACAGGTGTTAAATGGTGAAATAACAGTCAAACAGGAACTGTTGTATCCCATGTCTGGGCTTTGCATCACAGTTTATCAACATACAGCAAGCCATTTATATTAGTAGTATTGTTTGACTGTATGTTTTTAAGGACACTGCCTTTAAATTATCTTTCTTTTTTTTTTCTTTTTTCTTCCCAGTTGCAGATGTTTCTTCATTCATTTCATCCCAAATCCCTGAGCAACATGTTCAGTGATTGATCATTAAATGCTGATCAGTGTTACAGTGCTTGAGGAAGAACAGAGCTGGCTAAGGATCATAGAATCATAGGATTTTTAGGTTGGAAAATACCTCTAAGGTCATTGAGGTAACCTAGCACCACAAATTTCCACTAAACCATGTTCCCAAATGACAAATCCACACATTTTTTCAAAATTTCCAGAGATGGTCACCCCACCACTTCCCTGAGTGACCTGTTTCAATAGCTGACTACCCTTCAGGGAAGAAAAATATTCTGATATACAATCTAAATGTCCCCTGGCAAAACTTGGGGCTGTTTCCTCTCATCCTGTCTCTTGTTATCTGGAAGAAGAGACCGACTCTCACCCAGCTACAACCTCCTTTCCGGTTTGATCTCTGAGACGGATCTGTCAGAGGACTATGGAAGAGCCTAAACCACTGAAGGATCAGCCCAGGTGTGAGTTATGTGCCACTGTGAAATGTGCTCGTGTAGGTTTTAATTTCCTGCTCTTCATGTCTTCTTAATGCAGAGGGTTGTCAAGCTGTCACTGATGCTTCACCTGGACATCAGCTTGGACTTTACTGTTTGAACTGAGTAATGAATACTTTGTTTCTTCCTCCATTTCAAGTCTACCGTGTAGACAGAGGATGGTGGGGAGAGTCTGGGATCTTTGACTTTTCATCATGGCCAATTAAAAGCTGGGCAAGGGCATAGGATTGTTGGACCCAACAAATATGTCGAAATGAGTACAGCATAAGCAGCTGGAAGCTTCTGAAAGGCATTAATCTTCTCTCCTTTCCTGAAATATGGCATCTAGGATAACAAATACACTCATGACCCCCCACCAGAGCGGGTCTGCAGTTGCTTCTTGCTTTAAATGCGGAACAGCTTCTTCAGTGATAACACTGTGCATGGCAAGCAGAATAAGAAATCAGTCAGTTTACGGATCGATGGTACATTTCCAGTTGCATTCCAGCCTGGGGGAACATGCATGTTTCTGCTAAAGTCAAACACCTTCCCAGAGGGAGCCTACATGTCTCATTTTCTCGTGGAAATCATAGGTCTCATCAGTGCAGTAATTCAGTATGTTTCAAATATTTCAGATTAGACAGGACAGCTATAATCTTTTTCTTTTTCTTCTTCCCCAGAGGAGGGAAATTGCTTTATTTGCTGAGCTGCGCCTATGTCTGTTTCTCTACAGGTACTTATGTGAAGAAATTATTGAGGTAGAGTTGAGTTTTGCACTTGGATTTGAATGTGGTTTGTCTGAAAGCATATCCAGGCTAGAAAACAGCACAGTTTGAAGGAATTCACTGGTCAGACAAGATAGGAATAGAGGAAACTTTCACATTATTATTGCAATGACTGGTGGACAGAAGGCTAACTTCTTGTCTTAATTATTTCTAACTCAGATGTCTGGGAATTATGGAGACCAGAAACAATCTATTGCTTTCATTTACTGGCAAGATTTACTTTTTCTTGGGTGGATGACATTGTTAACAGGTTAAATATTCATAATTAGGCTTAATCTCTCTCCTATTTATCTTGGCTCAAGTAAGAATAATCAGCTGTTACAGTGAACTTCTTCATATAGGTAGTATTTACCTGTAAGTATCATCTGAAGAAGAATGTATGGTTGGAGCCATGCAAGTCTAACCCCTGCAACAGAAGGGATAACAGCCTACCCTGTTGACTTCTGAATAAATAAATTTTCCACATTATGACTTTGAAACAAAGTATTGGTGCTTTATCTGCCTGCCTGTTTCAAAGACTAAGGCATTTAAGTCCTGCGTGGATGGGCCCCTGTTCTTAGCAGTTTTCAGGTAGTTAATGTGTTTTATAATTCCAGGTACTTGGTTTTCTTTGTCAGATATAATCCCTGGGATCATAGTTCTGGGCTGTGCTTCCACTGCAGAGGGCAGACACCTAATCATAATTCCAGTGGATCAGCCAGGATAAAATGTGCTGCCCTGCCAGCTACTGCATAGTTTCAAAACTCTGACCTAAGTACCTTGAGTGATTTGTTTTTAATTACAATACCTGAAGAACATCTCTGTAATCAGTATTAAACTGAGTAAGTGGTAAGAATCATATCCTGAGCTTGAATGAGATCTAGCATGTTGTTGAGCAACAATGAGCTCTGATTCTGATTTCACCAGTGCAGAAATGATTACGTCAAGTTTGTGCTCTTGTAACCTAGACTGCAGTCTATCCATCTGACTTTATTCTTGTAAGAGTCAATCCTCTTTACATTTACAGTTTAGATGGCATCCTTCTCTTCGGATGACTTTCGTTCTGCACTGAATTATTGCCTTTAAATGGAGCAGTATTAGCTCAGACTCTCTCCGTCAAAGTTCATTATGATTGTGTTACAAACCTCATCTGCAGACACATCCAAGCAAATGTAATCATTTGTGCTCCTAGAACTCTGAATTTAAAACCACTATAAATAATTATGACTGTGCTAAGTAACTAGAGCAAAGACTGTTCAAGATAAGGTTTTACAGCTCTGGATCAAATCTGTTGTAGGTGCAAATTGAAGAATAGAGTAAGACTTACATTAGCTAAATAGTGTAGCAAATCTTGACAATGAGTCTGGTTCCTAAGAGCAGGCACAAAAGCCTCAAGCCAGCTGTTCAGTCTGGTTTATCATGAACCACTGCCTTTGATCAGAGGAGAGGGGCTGAGATGTGCTGAGATGTGATGAGGTTTATTAACTGCAGGTGTAGCATTCAAGTGTGTTGCCCCTAGAGGAACTTCATAGTTTGTGGTGACTCCAGTGGGATTACAGCAGCTATACATGTGGCCCACCACCTTTCAGATCCATCATGTAAATACCAAATTTCATTTCCAGTAATGACACTGCAGGTAGATTGCTAAAATGGGTTGTCCACATGGGAGAACCAGGAGACGTTTATAGCTTCATATCTCTGTTTCTTGCCCATGTTTTTCATTCTCTTTCCTCAGGACTATGCACTTTTCATTTGCTGCTTTTCCCTGTAGTACAAATCTCTTCCCTCAATTTGCTCCCTTGAACCTCATTTTCTGCTATTTTAACTTCTGCTTTTAGCACTATCTATGCTTCATCAATAAATCTCTCCTATTCATTTATCTCCCTGAGAATCTCACTTCCTATTTCTATCACTTATGCTCTCTACCAAAAAGTCCTTTTCCAGTGTGACACCCCAGCACACTTAATCACAACATGGGCTAGGGAGATGCCTTCCTTCAGTGCAGTTGGCACAACATAGAGAAAAATTTGTGGCCAAAAATGGCAACAGGTAAACCATTCCAATGATCATCATAATGATGGAATGATATATTTAGCACATCCCAGAGGTTTTAACCCACTTCAAAACATTATTAGGGAATTGATGAAGTTGGAGGTGGTACCTGGGTTGTCAGATTCAGGTTTTACATTATCTGGAGTGAAATTTTTTTAGAAAAGTAAACAGCTAAACCTGCAGATTTCCACAAAGTGCCAAACCTGTCTCCTTCCTTTTCCAGAGATCACTTTCCATTTGGGCAATAGGGACCACAAAAACACAGCTACAGATTGAATAGTTCTTGAATTTAACATGCCATTTTATTCAGTACTTTGTTTGGGTTTCCATATTCTTTTACATGATATGGCTGTACCTACCTCAGTTACAGAGGAGTTCTGTTTTATACACCTTCTGAAACTCACTAAACATCATTTTGCAAGAAAAAAGGCAGCAAAGAGCAGGCCCTTTTATTTATACACTTACACAAAAAAATAAAATATTTATAGATCTACATGCATGTGTGTATAAGTATATCTTATCATCAGTGCTCTGGGCTGAAAAGACTTAACTTTGGCTTGATTTATAACACTTTTTACTCCATTTAGGAAAAATAGGTTATGTATTGTCTTTTCAACCAAATCTCCAGCTCCAGGAGATTTTCAATGGCTGTATACTCAGCTGAATTTGGCCAGCATATCATTCTCAACTCTTTTTTGCACAAGTATGAAAACTATTTAGACATTTGCAGTGAAAACAGCTAGTATTTATTAAAGATACTTCATTCATTATCTGGTCTATTTGCAAATAAATAATATGCTGTATACAGTGCTGTATTCTATAAAACTGAAATAATAGAGACCATGTGGATTCTTATCCATGTATTCATTTACTAAAAAAAAAAAAAAAAAAAAATTACTTATTTACACAATCTGGAATTCACAAGGAGGAGAAGAAATAGCTGTATATTTTATGATAAAAAGAAGTTTGCATATATGCAAAAATTATATTTTGTAATATGCAGGATCATTTTAAAAGGAGGATGCTTATTTAAAACAACAAATACAAGTCAGGATCTACATCAAATGCCTTTCACACCTCTTTACATCCACTTTTGTCTCCTTTGTTTACCAGAGACTGAATTGTACTGGAACTGTACGCAATAATCAGAGACATCTAGTGGCTGCCTGATAGACTGCAAATAAACATCGTATCCCTCTCTTCACAAGCCTCCAGACACACAAACAGAGGGAGGTGTCCTCATGTTTTAAGAATCCCTTTTCCCAGTCCTTTCCAATAGCACACTAGGGATTCAAATAATTTCCCCACTGACCAAAGTACAGGTGATGTGTCAGAGATCCCTTCCCATAGCTCTCTCCAGCAAAAATGTTTAGGGATCCTGTTTCACCTCCTTGGTCTGTGCTTTCTTTAATGTATTCCTGTCTGACCACTTACAATGCACTTCTGCAAACAAACAATTAAAAATGAAAAGGCTACACTGAAGCAATGGATGCTTATTTTTTCTGACCCAGAAAAAAAAAAACCAAAAACAAACAAACAAACAAACAGTGGCAGACGCTTTCCAACACTGTGTTGAATTTATAGGGCTAAGGTTACTTCCAGAACAATAAAAAAATCTCTGGTTTCTAATTTTGTTTTACTTTGAGACTTCCCTGACATGTTACTGCTCAGGAGAAGAGCAAATACAAACTGAGATTTTTCCTTTCTTTTTCTTCCCCTCTTTCTTGCCCTGTCCTCTCCCCAGCTGCCCCAGAAAACTGGCCAACTTTTCTGGCCAGGTTTTGTTGGGTTCTGAGGGGTTTGTTGTTATTACTGTTGTTGTTTATTTGTCTATATTTGTTTCCTTAGGGGCTTACTAAGGAAACTTTCTTCTTAAAAACTGCAGTCTTCCCTACTCTGACAGGCCAGATGCTGATAGAAACCTTAAGATTATATACAAGTAACCCTAAATATTACCTTTGTCAATTTTAATTTCCACATTCCTCACAGAAAATAAATTTATGACTATTTGTTTAGTTTTACAGGTGCTTATGTTGAAAAACAACAAATTACTTTAACCAGTTTGTTGTTTGGAAAAAAAACCCAACAAAACCAACAAAAAACACATGGAGGAATTGTTTAGAAATTATCTCATAGGGAATTTTCTTCTTTCTTCCTAAAGAATTATTTTTGAAATGAACCTGTAACAGGAAAACAAGTGGTGACCCCTTTCTGCATGAGATATCCCTGCCTCTATAGTGGAAAAAACCAGACAAAGCTCCAGAGAAAGTGGTGTCTGGAGAGCCAAAAATCTCCTTGTTTTAAACAGCTGGCACAGTTACACCATAAGTTTCCATCTACTTAAATCCCTGCTTTCCCTTAAAGCAAACAAACTCCAAAATCACTCAGAACAAACACACTCCAGTCCAAACCAAGTCAAGACAGCAAGCAAATACACAATAGAAAACACCAGGCAATTAGACTCCTAAAGTCAGTTTAAACACAGGCACAGCACATCAGCAAACATTTCCTTCCCCTTACGGAAAACAAACACAGGAGGCAACCATGCTCCTCGGGCTGGTAATCCTGGACCCCAGTTACCCAGAGGAAAGAGGGCCATATCTTTCCCATGACAAGTTGTTCTCTCTCTGTCTAGTTTCCTGACTGGGAAAGAAAATATTGATATAATTTTGCTAATTAGAGCTGTCTATATGCTTTTCTTATTATGGTTGAATTATGTAATTATACTTTATTGGGTAGGAAACAACTTGGCGAAATAGGATGTGGGATGAGTATAATCAACTTGCTGACAATAAGACAAAAACTTTTTCTTGCAGCAAAGAAGGTCAACAGCATCCTGGGTTACATCAGACAGAGCACTGCCAGTAGGTTGAGGAAGGAGGTCCTTCTCTACTCAGCACTAGTAAGACAGCTCTAGAGAACTCTGCTCCCCAGGACACGAGAGACTTGGATACATGAGAGTCTAGCAAAGTATCATCCATATGGTCAAGGGTCTGGAGAACAATATGAACACAGAGAGGCTGACAGAAATGATGTCTGTTCACCCTGGAGCTAAGACAAATGAGGGATTTGGGGTCTCATTATGTCTTTGATAAGTTTGTAGATACCTATTATGAAATTAGATTATTCCTGGAGATGCCCAATGGAAAAATGAGAGATAACACTCAGAAGATAAATATTGCTCTCTCAGTCTCTGCAACAGGGTAAAGTAGGGTATTCATCTTTAATTTCAGACCTATCTTGAGAAAGATGTCACTGTTTTCTACAACTACTGAAAAGGATATAGTATACATGTGAGAGTCAATCTCTTTTCCCATGTAGCAGGCAATAGGACAAGAAGAAATGTCCTCAAGTTGCACCAAGGAAGGTTTAGATTGGATATTAGGAAAAATTTCTTTGCTGAAAGGGTGGTCAGGCATTGGAACAGATTGTGCAGAGAAGTGGTGGAGTCACCACCAAAATCGCCATTCTTAGAGTCATAGGTGGTAGTAAACTTGGCACTGCTGGGTAAATAATCGAGCTCAATGGTCTTAGAGGTCTTTTCCAACCTTAATAATTCTATGATTCTAATGAAAAATTTGTCATGCACCATGCTAACAGCAAGAGCTTCTGTAGTACATGTAACAGGCTTCACTTTCTAACAGCATGCCATGCACAATAGTAACACTTATTTACAATGGAAAATTCAAAAACCTTTGTATGAGCTATCTGAAATATTCCTACTGTCATATAAGATGCAGGCAGGACAGGACTCTAATTTACTTATGCATTACAGTCCCAAACTTCTACTGAAGTTGCTAAAATCCTTTTTTCCAAAAGGAGCACTGTAGGGTCAGCTACTAAGGCTGAGGATTCATAGAATTTTAGAACGGTTTGGAAGGGAATTTAAAGATCATCCCATTCCAACCCCTCCCATGGGCCAGGTCACCTTTCACTAGATCAGGTTGCTCCAAGCCCTATCCAAGGATCCATATGGCTGTTTTCCAAATTTGAGTGGTTTTCTAGCCTTTTTTACAAGCATCTAAAAATCTGTACTGTAACAGAACTAAGGTAAAGGAACGTTCACATAGCTTTTGTACTGGAGTTAGACCATACTTATCTCATCTAAAGCTATTTGGAGGAATAATGTTGCTGATGTGAGTAAACATATAACAGGAGTTTGCATTTACAGAACTACCTCTACAGATTTTTCTTCATTATGCTCTGGAAATCATACTCCAGCCAGAAGGCTCAAGTCATTTCTAAACCAGAAGAAAAAGACCCATCTTAGCTATTACATTCCTATAATGGCCTTATAAACTTGAGCTCAGAAGTGTGCCTGCTTATACAGACTTCTGCCATCTCTCCGTGCTTTTCAGTAACTTTCAGCAGACAATCATGTGAATAAACCAGCAATGCATTTATGTTTCAGTCCAAACGGACAAGGTGCTTCATGTTAGTATCTGGCATTAAAGCAGACTCTGCCTGAATGTGGTTGTTTTGTTGGTTTTTTTTTGTTCAACATTGCAAAATCCCATTTGCAGCAGGCAAAAATTCACAAGCTAAATTTTGTGCATTAGGTGAAATATCTGTCTGAACAAGAGCTTCCTTTATGTATCCTGAGTGGTCACAGACTGCAAATACACAGGGTTATATTGCAATGTAGATAGTCCAGGTTCCTAAGAGTGCAAATGAATACCAACAATGAATTTGCAAGATACTCTTTGTTCTTTTATTTTAACAGATAAAATAATTTCTTAAAAAACAAAAAACAAACAAACAAAAAACCTCTAAGAAATGTTTTGAAATATGTATTCTGGTATGCTTTATGCAAGAGCAAGCCTTTGATATTTGCCAGTTACAGAGGGGAAGAATTGGTAGAAAGTGTGAGTTGCAGTCATGATGAATATTAATTCTTTAAACAAATTCATATGATTTGTGTGTACTAATTACTTTCAGGTATTAGCCTGATAACACCAGCCTTTTACCTGCCATTTAAATCATGTAATGTGGAAGGTGCTGGGAAAAAAAGAAAAGTAACTTAACAGTCCTTGCCTCAAAGAATAGACTATTGGACCTCTAGGGCACCTCAGCTGTTCTGTACGATGAAGTGAAAGTATAAGGCACCTCAAAGAGTGTTTTCACAAAGAAAAGTCAAGGTACGAGAAGGGAGAAAAAACCCCTACACTGAATACTGAGGTTTGTTAGAAAATCTTGGCCGTATGTCAAACTCAAGCTCCTGATCAAGACTGCAGGAAGCTACTTCAATCACCTGGTATCTGGTAGCCAGGACCCCACATCAGGGGCAGTCTCATACATCTCTTCTTTGAATTAAATGCATATGGTTCACTTCTTTCAAGGAAGCCGAGAGGTGTTCTACCACACAACTCTCTTCTGATCTCTCACTGACTATGACATTTTCCATGAGCCCAAAATCTCCATTCCTGTACCCTGACAGAGGGCATTTCCCTTCTCCTCAGGCTGTGCTGGGTGGACTGAGAGGGTCCCCAAGTGGAAGATTCCACACTCTCTGTGTCCTCGCTAAGTACACATGGGGAGCATGGGATGCTTCCCAGGGCGAGAGCTCCACTGAGAGGGGCTGCACATTGTATTTTGCAATTTGAATAATAAACTGAGACAATTCTGGCATAGATACCACAGCCAGAAACCACTGCATGGATTTATGCAAGGTGAACACTCCAGGGGAGGGGCAGCACTATAAGTATGTCCTGTGCAGGAGACAGGAATGCAGGAGGGGAGTAATTTATTTCAAATATTGCTTCAGGAGGATGAACAATCCATCGGCCTAATGTCTTGGATGTGTCTCTTTGCAACAGAGGGCAGCACAGTGTGGGTGAACCTTCTGGTCAGAGAGGGAGGTTCAGTGATTTTATGCAATTAAAGACCATCTTTCACCACTAGATAAGAGCACCAGAACTTCTCCATGCCATCTGCACAAGTTTATTTTTAAGAAGATTCTTGGCTGAATGTCTGACCTGAAACTGCAGGCCCAGAAGTTGAGGGCAGGCCCAGAAGGTTGAATATCAGAATGTCCAAGTATTTCATGGTTGTCAGGGACAAAAACCAAGGCTAGAGTCCCTCCTCTCTTCTTCGTCCTGTGCTAGGGACCAATCCAGCAGGCAAGCCAATAACAGGAGTTTCATTAATTTCAGTAAGGAGAATTTAAACTCCACATGTTGTAAGAACATTAATTAGAGCCATCAACCAATGAAGCAAATGGGGTTCATTTAGTGTTATACTGAACGGCTATTTGTACAGAAAACTTTCCATTTGACTGAAAATATTCATTTTGATATTACTTTCCTGGTTTTCCTTTCTGGTAATGGAAAGAAATAAAAATTATACTTTCACAGTATAAGTTTTTGGGTTTTTTTTAATTTAATGAAATTTAAACCCAAAAATAATACACAACAAATTAACTTACTTGTTTTCCTGTTCCAAACATTTATTTCTTTTTTCTTGTGAAAACTGTGTATTATTTGTAGTTTAGGTTTAGATTAAAGCAAAATGGAATTTTATTATGTGAAACATTTTTACAAAAATCACAAAGGCACAAAGGAAGAAGTCTTTATGTAGCTTGGTTTAGGAAGGTATCCATATGTCAGGAATTTAGAGGAAAATTTTAAATAAAATCCCATGATAATCACTGCTGGTTTTGATTACCCTTTGCAGCGAGACAGATGTGTAGATTTATTATTTATTTTATGTGATTTGTTAATGAACTGTGGTTTTTTGTCTTTACTGCACAGGGGAGTTCTTGCTTAATGTTTCACTTTTTTTTCCCTACCTGATGTGTCTGGTATCTACAGTAGCAGTGGTTTGCTTGGTTGGTTGGCAGGTTTT
Organism: Orthonyx spaldingii; assembly: GCA_013397795.1. Taxonomy (NCBI): domain Eukaryota; kingdom Metazoa; phylum Chordata; class Aves; order Passeriformes; family Orthonychidae; genus Orthonyx; species Orthonyx spaldingii. The sequence goes on along the minus strand of VZTJ01006184.1, from coordinate 64,113 downwards.
ACTGCAGTTAATGTAATACTCCCAGTGATGTATCAGAAGTTCACTGTGATACATGACATAGAACTACTGAG
>VZTJ01006184.1:36023-62063 GCA_013397795.1 Orthonyx spaldingii | reverse complement strand
TTCCTCCCTCCCTTCCTTCCTCCCTCCCTTCTTCCCTCCCTTCCTCCCTCCCTCCCTTCCTCCCTTCCTTCCTTCCTTTTCTTTTTACATATTTATTTTTGGTTTTTTCCACTTTTTCCCCCATATTTTGAAACCTGTGCAAAAAGAAAATACAAAGAGATCTATTCCCAAGAAGGTCACCTTGAACAGGACTTATATCTCTACTCCAGGTTTCTTAGAGGTGTCAGGTGAGAACTATCTCAGTTTTTGTTTCTCATTTAGGAATTTTTTACACATTGCATGTGCAGCTGAATCTGAGTTTGCAAGAAGGAAAGATATTGATATTGTACCAGGATGTAACCAGAAGCAAGAAAGGCTCAGAATTCCTTGTGACTAGGCAGAGAAGCTGGCCTAAATTTTAGACAGAAAAGAGTCTTAAGGTGTATGCTCTGCTTCTCCCCTTTTATTTAAGAAAATGTTTGTAGGTAAAATGAGCATTGAGCCATTACTCTCCATATCTCACCTAATTTTCCTCTGCACTTCAATGTCTTTTGTTGCATGAACAAGCCCAAGGCCAGGGTAGGCATTTCTGGAGCTCTACACTTCCTCAGTTAAACTCAGAGTACAAAAAGCTCCAACGTCAAGCAGTGGAGTCCAGCTTCATGTTAGGAGCCATATCAAAACAAACAAATTAAACAAAAATTTAAGAAGTGGGCTAAAAAAATAATAAAAATTAAATTAAATTCTGCTTAAATGTTTTTCTGTGAATGTCTTTATTCTGGACAAGCAGAGAGAACAGGAACTCCCCCAACCATTGACCCTAGGCTGCTGGAAAACCTTTACTGTTCCTCTCTGGGTCATCTACAGGCAGCAATCAAACTGAGGGAACAGAAGTGTGAGTATTCATCTACGCTGCCAGTTTGGGGCTGAACAAGTTGAGTGGTGGACTTCACTTTTCCAGACAGGAATTTTGTCCTATTCTGTTTGCTCCTCCACTTGTCAGATTAAGCGAGAAGCATTAGAGAGACAATGCTTCAGGGAAATGCATCCCAGGGTCCTGCCTGCTGGGTCAGGATAGCTTCTGCACACAGTATTTTTCAGGGCAGTGCTCTAAGGTGTTACAAAGACAGCAGCCAAATCTGTGTGCCCATAGCTCTCCAAGATTGTAATCTGCTCCTTAACTCATTAATTGGGAAAACCAGCTGTCTGAGCAAATAAAATCAGAGGTACATCATCAAAGAGCAAAATAACGAATGGTATTTGCGTGAGATACACTCAGAAGTGACCACTGCTGTTTTTATTTCTTTTTTAAACAAATTTTCATTGGTTACCTTCAGTATGTCACAAGGCACTGAGGGCAACTGAGCCCTCCTCCACTTCATCACCCTGTTGCAGAACCTGCTCTCTCTGTCCTTTGTGTATATCAACCAGCTCCTCTGCCTGGTTTTCTTATACATCACATGCCTCTGTGACACTGTACACAGAACAAATGGCAGTGCACTAAGCCAAACACACCTTGTCAAGTGAGTGCCGTTACAATGTAAGGATTGATTTACTGGTGGAGGTCTTGCATATAAGCAGACATGGAAGACACCGCCAGGGTTAACAAGTTTCCAAGTGGAGGATTTATTAAGAGCATAATAACAAAAGTACAATCCCTGTTGTCACCTCTTAGATCCCAGTTATTGAAGATTTGGGTTGGCCTCAAAACTTCCTGGGATGAGATGAAGAGAGGGTTGTATTTATACAGTCCCTGCACCTCTTCCAGGCAAGTGCTTCCAGCAGGTAGCTGTCTCTTTAGATATTAATGTTCACATACCCTCATTTTTGTTGTCAGCTGCAGCCTTTAGCAACCCGCCTCTGGTGATAACCTTGTCAGTTCTCCCTGGACAAGCTGGGAGAGTTGTTTTCTGAATAAGAGCTGCAGTGACATCCCACAACGTTGTGGGAAATGCTACTGGTGATGCACAAGTGGCATCCACTTCTCTCCTGCCAATTACCTCTGGCACCAGTGTCAGAATATTGAGTTTTGAAGGAACACCATGTTCTAGATAAGACACTGAATAATTACTTATTTTAGTAACAGGTCTGCTGTCTCTGGTAAATGTAGAACAGATTACGCCTCTTGGAATGCTATCTACATGAAAAGATCTTGAGATCTTTACCACACACTCCATTTCTCTCAGCATAGAGACTGCCTATGTTTCTGCCTTTCCAGAAGGAGATGGAAGTTCACATGAGTATTTGACCAAGTTTGCATCACATGTTGTGTAATGAATGGGCTCATATTGGATATTGACCATACATTTGAAGGGAAGTGGATTGGGTTAACAAGACTGATCATTCGTACCCTTAATATCTATGATTCTAGAAGAGACCCTTATGGCTAAGAGGAAGGTGAATTAATTCAACAATGGGATAACCCCCAAAATCTATACTTATGCTTTTATTTTTATTGGTTTTTGAAAGAATAATTGGATCTTGAACTATTTTTTTCTTCTTTTTTCAAAAAGATGCATGACCTTTAAATACCACACAGCCACACAGACTTTGGCAAACATTTCTAAATGGATAAATTTAGTTTTAAACCAAAACAACAGAATAAAATTGTTGACTGATATTGTCAGAGATTCTTCTTAGGCAGTTAGCAGTAACAAACAGTTTGTTTGCCACTTGGATCCTTTAGAAAGGAAGACTTCATATTAGTGCCTATGTGGTAAAGAAAGTAGGATTCATGTGGCTTTGACTCTTGAGGCTGTAACACATCTAGGAGTTTGTTGCATCTTGTAATTTAAGACTTGATCTGGAGCAACAGGTACAAATTGCCATTAGTGGTCATATAGAAAATTTTGGGGTTTTATGTAAAATCACAACTTTTTTTTTTTTTTTTTGTCATGGCTACACTTATTTTGTTTAGAATTTTGTATATATTAGATAGAAATGTCACCCATAATTGCCGCCTGTCTGCACCTGTCTGGTGCTCTTCCTCCACTTGTGCACAATCACACTACATAGCCATGCCCTGTGGATCAAAATTTTACACCATGCATCTAATAGAAGGATTCAAATCGGAGCTGGATTAAATAGTTGTAGTCCAGTTCTGCAAAATACTCAAGAAAGAGTAAACATCCTTATTCAACAAAGTGTTTAAGGATGGCTTACATTTTTTTAAGATGTTTAAAACTCTTGAAGTTGAAGGTACACCAGAATTACTTTTTAAGGTTTAAGCACATCATTTTGTAGGCAGTGAAGAAGAATTGTTATCATAGTGTAAGGCTTTGTGAAAAAATTAAACAATTGACAACCATTACTTTGTGAACAAATTGTAGGTCGTTCATGGGGATTAAAGGCTATTTTGGAGATTATTATTTTTTCCCTGTATTTATTTGTTTTGGTCCTTTTTCTGAAAGCTCAAACAAGCTAGAGATCATTGAGCCTTCCAAGCCTAGGGAGAAATGTTCATAGGAAATCCCTTTCAAAATATTAAGAGCAAAATTGGATGAAACCATTTTAGGGCAATGGAAAAATAATAATTTTTAGGAGGAAGGAATGTTCAATGTTGAAAATTACAACGTATGTTATTCTGTTGGGTTTCAGAATGGGCAACCCCTTCACACATGTTTGCCATTAAGAATGATATAGCTGTGTTATTTGTTCTTTAATTAGTTTTCTAAACACATAAGAAACTAAACTGAATAAATCAAAGTGACCTTTAAATTCCCAGAATTACAGCCTATTTAAATGGCCTTAATAAGGTAATAATAACCCAAGCTAATAGTAGTTCTACTTCCTTACCCAGTGTCTTGCCATGTGATATGCAACATTACTAATTTTAGTGTGATTACAAATTATTCCCATAGTTCAGGTTTAACACAGTATTGATGTTGTTACTAATATAGATTTGTCAGTAAAGATACAAAGAAAAGTCAGTCCTACTTAATGTTGGCTGACAAGTCAAAACAACTAAAAGAAAAAAAAACCAAAAAACTATAAGGTAAAAAGGAAAAAAAACTGCTATCACCTTACAGCTTAATACACAGGGGGAGAAAGAAATACAAGTGAAAAATAATGAGTCAATTTCATTAAAGGTGTACTTAACCTGAAGTAATGATTGTAAAGGTGGAGAAATGTTACACATAGCAAGCAGCTGCTATTACTGCATGTCTAGAACAAGAGCAAGTATTTGCTACTCCTGCTATGTCCTTTTGGTTGATGTTACACCTCAACCATTTTGCTGGTCTGAATTCAGTAAAATCTAGTGGTTTTTGCTAGATTTATATCATGCACCTTAAAGCAGAATTTGATGCAGAGGTATCTGACATGATATGGTTACTTACTCTACTACTTATATGGAAAATCATGCCAGTTCTACATAGTTTTTTTTTGTTTGTTTGTTTTTTGGTTTTTGGTTTTTGTTTGTTTTTTTTTGTCCTGAGCCTGTCTGGCACTTGGTCCAACCAGTTTTGCTATGTGATTTACCTACAACACATGTATCTATCTCTGAGATGAAACATAGCAGCTACCATAATCTCTAGAAAATTATGTTTCTTGCTGGATCCCAGTTGAGTGCTGTAGCTGGATGTGAAAGCTCATCTCTCCTGTTCCACTCTAATTTGAAGACAAACAAGTTAATGCAAAGCACAGATGGTCTGAAATAACCTGTATGACCATGCTCTACATCAGAAGGTAAATGAACACCTATCCATTTATCAGTTCACAAAAAGCAGTCATTGCACTGATTGTCAGCTCTTAGTTTCCCAAATTTCTGCCTATTCAGTTGACATTTAACTGATCAGAGTGCAAAAGCTCCTCTGGAGAACTGAGTTTCCTGCAATTTCTTTACCTGTGGAGTATTCCAGGAGCAATAACAGACACTACCTAAGCAAGGGGCTTGAGTTATCCTCCAAAGTTGAGTCCAGTACAGTTAAGAGCGTAAATATCCCTTACTTTATTAGAGAGCATTAAAAGTCATGTCTGTAAAGGCTCAAACATGTGAATATGAAGGAGCAACAAATGATCCTGTGTCAGCTCAGCTGGGACAACTCACGTGTATTTACCCTGTAGTAAATGTGAGGTAATATGCACTAAGCTTTCAAAAGCAAAAATTTACCCTACTTACCTTATATTCATCCAGGACTAAGAGTGTCTAGATGGATTTGTTATCACAGTTTAGCTCACGTTTTTAACTAATTACATAAATAAATGATTTGTGCACCTGGCACATTAGGCCAGATGTTGTTCATATGCATAATAAAGAATCCTATCTTGCCTGCAGAACTTGCTTTTTAATCAAACAAGGCAAAGGGTGGTTGTTATTCCCTATTTTGCAACAGGGGGAACAGAGATGCCATATGACTGGGAAGCTGACTTGTACTAGGTAGCACTACTAATCTGAGGGAAGCCACAGGATCAAACTCAGATATCTAATGAGATAGCTGTGAAATAATCTTTCTAACCAGTAGATAGGCTCTTCCACCAGAATAACTCCCTATTTTTCTCTCACAAATATATGAGAGAAATATCTGAGTATTTGAGAGAAGTATCTGAGCCCCAGAAATATTTCAGTCCTGGTGGCTCACAGGAGTCCTCTCTCAAATGCATAATTCAACTATTATTATACGGCTGTAAGGGTTTATAGGGATATGGCATTCAGTGGGGTTTATGGACTCTCTCTTGCAAACTGTGGGACTTCTGTCAAATGGGAAGGAAGCTAATTGCTAGCACAACCCTCTTTACAGGTATGCTCAACACCTGCTAGGAAAGTGATTTAAGAATAACACTCTGAAGTTTCTTTAGTTACATTCAGGCTTCTGTTTACCCAAAATCCAGGAGAAATCAAGGAAAATGTCACAAAAAGGTTATAGGTTTATTGCATGTATTAAAAGTGCCAATTTAAATATCCTCTGCAAAAATCACCAACAAAACCTTTTCTATTGAGGAGAATCCAAGAAGCTTGATGTGCAGCCTTGTGTGCTCACTACTTTACAAGATCCAAGAACAACCTGGGCATGAATGTGGTATTTATTTGTACTACTATAGATAACTAAACAAGTAGAAAAGGCATGGGAATTGTAAGGAATGCCCAGTAGTCAAGCACGTGTTTTGTGACCTAGCAATTTTACTTAATGATTTTTAGATCTCATCTTGTTTCTAAATAAATAGATAAATAAATAAATAAATAAATAAATAAATAAATATAGTCTTACAGCAGAGATGAAGAGGAATTCCAGGAGACATCTGGAGATACAGTAGCAATTAGGTTTGCATTTAAGGAAAATTCTTCAAACTGATGTTGGTCATGCCCTGAAATTAAAGGAATGACAAGAAGCATTGAAATACATCTATTTTTCTCCTCCGTCCATCCCAGTGTAACTCTTTCCCTTTATCTCACAGATGGCAAGTATCTAGTAAACATCCATGTACACACATCCCATACAGGTCAAGTTGCATGTCATCTTAAGCTTACCACTCCTTCAAAGATGATGAGCAAAAATACATTCAAATTCCCTACACAAAAAAGCTAAAGACAAAGTCATGAATATTGCTTCCCTTTTGAATGCTTGTTGCATTCAAAGAGCACTGTAACAAATCTTTAGAAGGGGTGTTTTTCAGGAGTTTGATTTTGTAGGGTCTTTTTGCCAATTAAATGAATGTTTATTTGCATATGGGAACCTGTGCTGGCGAATTTTATCCAGTAGAATAAAGAAAAGGAGAAGGGAATTAAATGGAAGGAGACAACATGGCCTAGTAAATAAAGTAACAGACTTGGGGAAATCAGGAGACCTAGATACTATTCCCAGCTCTTCCCTGCAGTGTGACTTTAGGCAAATTTCTGAGCAAGCTCTCCCTCACCACTCTGTTGTCTATTTATATTGTAAACTCTTCAGAGCAAGCACCATCCTTTGCTGCTTGTTTCTACAACCCAAAGTGCAAAGGAGCTCTGTTCTGCACTGGAACATCCTACAAACAGTAATTGAAGTAAGCCTCCGCAATCCACTTGTCAGTGAAAATGTTAATCTACCTTTCTGCAGCCAGTCTGGCTGTAGACAGTTCTTGATAATATGCAGTATGCAGACCACAGAAAAAACCAAAACTATCCCAGGAATAAACACAGGAATTTAGTGACATCAGCAATTCCAGTGCAATGCCCCACAGTAAAAAATTCTGGGTTCTGAAAAAAATATCCATATAGGGTTTCATAAGAGTACATGTACATGGTCCTTCATCTAACTACATATGAGTCCCAAGAAAAAAAATAAAATAAAAGGAGTGGCCTGGTGTTCAAAAAGCACAGTATTTCTGAAAGAGAGGAATGATTTTCTTCTTGGGAAAAAGTTGGAGGGAATAAGTGGATCAAGGTCCCTCTTTTTAACATCTCCTTATGTATTGTGCATACTTTGTCTCAGATAATGCAGCAGAAGCTGTGTTCACTCTGGTACTTCATCCTTTCCTAAAGGAAATTACTATAGCCACAGATTGTAAAACTATGTATTTTGTCCTCACAGAAATGTATTAAAATTAAAAAAAAAAAGATGAAGCCTGGCAAGAGAGGATTATCTACATAACTCTAACATTCACTACAACGGCAGGAGGTTAGATTCTTCTAGCACAGAATGTTAAGTTGAAATGTGGGAGCTCTCCTGCATAGGACACAGTTGTGGATGTTCTTTGCTGAATTTTTGGAGAAGTGTACAGGGCTTGAACTTCATTCTGCAGCACAGACAACAAGTTAAGTAATCCTGAAATGCTGTCTTAAAGTTTTTTTCTTTAATACAGTCATTTCTGACACCTACCTATGTAGGCATTCCTAGTTTTAAGTTGAAGGTTAAGACCACATTGTAATTTAAGCACAAACCTGAGTTTAGTCTTTATTCAGAGTTCAATCACCATTGATACAGTCATTTTTCTTACCTCAGGGAGAGCTGGACACCGTGCAAATTTTGGAACTTGAGTAGAATGAATCCTAGGTTATCTCAAACCCTAAAATGAGAGCCATGCACCATGAACTCTGATCAAAGGAGGCACGCACAGCACAACATACAACAGCTTAGTCCTATATCAAGTATAACTATATTGTCCCTTCCTAGCAGCAGTGTGGCTTTATCAAACCCAGTCTGCAGATTGTGACAGCCAGTATGTATCAGAAAACAAAAGGGCCTTGCAACTCAATATGTATAACTTAACATTAATGTTGCATGTACATACAGCCCAGTGGACTCAGGTAGTTATACTACATTTGCAATAGTTTTGAGATCAGCCCTGGTTAATCATCAAAAACTGATTCCCTTCCCAGAGAGAATTTGCAGTCCTTGCTGCAACTGATGAACATCTGTGGTGGGTGGACCACAGCCAGCAACTAAACATCCACCCAGATTCTCATTCACACCTGTCCCCAGCAGGATGGGGAAGAAAATAGGGGTAGCAAAACCAAGAAAACTCGTTCAAGGTTCTAGAGAAGGCAAGGGGGGAAAACCCAAGTGGTACAAAGGCAATTGCCATGTCCCACAATCAGAATGATGCCTTGTCAGTCTCCAAAGAGCTTACTTGGAACACAACCCACACACACCCTCTAGTTTTTATTGCTGAGCATGGGGCTATGTGATAAGGAATATCCATCTGGTTAGTTTGGGTCAGCTGTCCCAGCTGTGTCCCTCCTAGTTTCTGGCCCACTCCCAGGCTGGTCATTGCAAGGGGGCAGAGTGAAAAACAGGAAAAATTTTGACACAGCAAACACTGTTCAACAACAGTTAAAACACTGGTGCATTAGGTGTGTTACCAACATTGTTTTAGTCAGTAATCCAAAATACAGCAATATACAGGCTGGTGTGAAGAAAGTTATTTCACGCCAGACAGATCCAGTACAACAGTGGAAGTTAATTTCACTTTGATACATTTGCCCTCATCACCCATTCTCCGCCGGACCCTTCAGATACCTTCTGTTTGAAAGAGGGTCAAATACAGTCCTGGGATAAACTCAAAGTAAGTTTATTATAACTGCTGAATTTCTTTGAGATTCTTTTAAGAAAAGTGCCATTCAGGACACTATGTAAACCAGTGACTTTCAATCTAGGATTTAATAGTGTATTTCAGAGGAGTCAGCGAAGTATGAGGTATAGAAAAATCTGCCCATGCATCAGAAAATTTTAAGAGTCTGAAAGCAGGGAGTGGGGAGGGAGAGAAAAACTGACTTTAGGAAAATTTCAAGATTATATTGATAATGAAATTTATTTTTGATTAGTATAGCACTTTAATTTTAATGTCAGAGACAAAACAATCAAGGACATTAACATTGCATATGCACAAAAAGTTTTTACATTACCAATGAAGTTTCTTGTCAACTTCATTTAAAATTATTTCTTCCTGTCCTTTGACACATTTATTTGTCTTTGCAATTTTTTTTAATTTACTTGTTTAAAAGTTTTCTGCGTTCATTAGCAGCTGGAATCCTAAAATGAAATTAAAACCATGTAGGTGCCAATATATATATTCAATAGATATGAGACTAAATTAAACTAATTGACATTTTATTAATACTCTGTTGTTTGTTCCCACAGAGTTAAAACCGTACTCGAGATCCCATTATATGAAGATATACTCTGGACCATCTGGTGGCCAAACATTTCTGATTATTAATAAGTCTTTTTTTTGTTAATTATTTATTTGGGACCTTTTGTTTATTACACAAAAATCTGGAAAGGGAGAAGAAATAGCTAAATGTGCTAGGGTTTATAATACATCTTTCATAAACAAAATTATTTTTTGCAGAAAAATCTGGTTGAGGCAGGAGAGAATGCTGAATATTCATTTGAATTACAAAAGTCTTTCTGAAGTGATTCTTGTTTGCAGCCCTTTTGACTTCACTTTTTATGAACATACAGGCAGTTAGAGAAGACACTCAGAAGGGGTAAGCACTAAACTATGATGTTAAATTCTAAAAAGAAAGGAAACTCTTTGTACATCACAGAGAAAATAAAAGGGGACAGACACTTAAAGAAAAAGAAAAGGTAAATCCCTTTGATAATGATAATGAAGTTTTGGGAGTATTAATACAGGAAAATTGGAGACTCTTCATCACTGGACATCTTCAAGAACTTATTAGCTACTATCAGGAATTATCTGGATAGAACTGATCTTTTCTTGAGGAAGTACATTTGAGTTTTAACAATGGACTACTCAGTTTCTCAACATAACTGTCAGCTGAGTTTTCAGTATTTCAGCAATTATATATGCCCATATATTTTTGAAAACTGGCATAATTTTGAACTTTAACCCTCCATCAAAGTCCTTAATACTGTGAGACACAAAAAAATAATGAAATTTGGCTAGTCATTGGTTTCAAAAGAAACTTGAAATAAAGACCAAATTTCATTGATAACATTTAAAACTCTGAATTTCTTGCTTTGTCTCATATCCTGTATTCTAAACAAATTTCCTAATATCCACACTGGAGGAATACAAAAGTCTACAGTGTCCAAGAAGCTTGAATAAATTGAACAATTATTTGTCATTCATATCTGAAGCAAAGGCAATACTCATTTCTGAGCATTGGACAAAACCTAGATTAACAATAATCATCCAGAAATGGATACTTTTAGTCTGGTATTTAGGGAGCTACGAAAATCCCTGTCTGACTGCAAAGAAATAAATAAGTCACAGTTATAAATATGCCTAGTCATTGAAACGAAGCAATTGAAGACACTTTTGAAGGAAAAGCAGAAGTTACAATGATAAAAGTGAAGAAGACATTTGTAGGCAGAGGCACAGAGCTTAGCAGGAGTTCTGTAAGAGTGATAAAGTTTGAAAGATAATCTTCCTTATTGAGTAGGGATGACAAGTAAATGAAGAAAAGTAAAATTTCTGTAAATTATTTTTTTTATTCACTGCTTGCAAAACAGACAATTATCTCCTATCCCAGACAATCCTTAACCACACAGACACAAGAAAAAGGGTATCTGCTAAGTTGTTGTCAGGCCTTCATCAGGGTGGAGTTCTAACCCCTAACCTCTTCTGCCGGGTTGGTTCCATCTCAGTTTTGAACATCCTAGTTCAGGGGAATTTCATAGTATTTTATGTTCAAATATTTTTAATCCTAACAGGGCTTACTATCAAGTAATTATGCTTCTTCCGCTAAATTAAAATATTTTCTTCCACTTTCTTCACACATTGCTTATAGTTATGAATACAGGTGGCTTCTTTTGCTTCAGGGAGACTAGTAGGCAAAAGGTAAGAGTTGGAGTGAACAGTGTACTGTCCTCTAAGTGACCATACATATGATCCTGACATATAACTGAGGTCCTCAAGCAATATTATACCTCTATATATACCAGTCTATATACCTCCAATTTATTAACATTAATACAGCATTCATAATTATAGAAGTGAACAGAAATTTAGATATAGCTTTCCCACTATTTAGATATTGTTTCTCCACTATTATGTGGATCGTCCCCAAAAAAACCCCAAAAAAACCATTATTAGCAGAAAAGAGAAATAAATCTGCCTCTTTTTTGTTTGTTTGTTTGCTTTTTTGTTTGATTGATTGGTTGGTCGGTTTGGGTTGGTCTGGTTTGTTGTTTTGGGGTTTGTCCCAACTGATTAGGCCTGTCAATGGATTTTAGGGAAAAACACTGTTTTGCATGAGGTACACAAAGAAGCTCACATCGCTTCAGTAGCCCTCCAGCCTCAAATGTCTTGTAATAGTCAAAGGAACCATTCCTGGCAGCCATTAAAATCAAGCTCTGTTATAAACCTTTACATGGTTTATAATGTAAACTGTCTTTGTAGTCATGCAGCACAATTTTCTGTGGAACACAGAATTAGTTCATAAGGCTTTGAGTTAATTCTTCATGGAATTAGAATGGTTGTTAAAGAAAGGAGAAGGATAAGGAGAAAGTGGAGGAGGAGGAGGAGAAGGAGGTGGAGGAAACAAAACAGTGAAGAAAATAAAGTGTCAGCACTACAGGATTTACTAGTGCCACTATAATTTCTGGTTTAATGTTTTTGGTTTGTGGGATTTTGATGGAGTCTTTTGTTCTTTGGTGTTGTGGAGGAGTTTTTTTGGAAGGGTGGGGGGCAGTATTTTTTTACTGTTCAAGTGCTATCCACTGGATATTGTCAGTCCTGTGTTAGTTAGACCGAAGAATATTCTATTTCCATTTTTTCTGTAAACACTTGTAGTCTCAGCTTTAATCTTCTTCCCAGCATAATCTAATGTAGTTCATTATTTCCTATGGAGTTAAAAAATAAGCAAAAATTGTGGTAGGGATTGGAAAAAAATGGGGCTGCAAACATGGAGCAGTTTATGTTCAATATGGATAGATAGGGTGACAGTTGGGAAACTTGACATAAAGAAATATTTGCCGTCCCTAGGAAGATGATATGTACATTTTTTCCTGGGAAGAAGTAAAGAACAAGGGAGGAAAGTATGAATAAGGGAAAAGGAATTCAAAATCATCAGAGCGGCACACACTGAGTGTATTCCCCTGCTTGAGGGGCAAAACAGAAGAGAATGAGAGTGGTTAATAAAGGGGGGCACAGAGACCCTGATGCAAGGAAAGAGTTCCACGTACTGAAAGAGAAAGAGGCTCTGGTGCAGTGCAATAGATTACCCTGGCAGGAGCCATGCTGGATGCAATGAGTCCGATGCCAGAAGCATTCCAGCGGGCAAGAGTAAGCACTATGAACCATGAAAAGGAAAAAGAAATCTTAACCATAAGAAAGCCTGTGGAAATTCTCTTCATTTTGCACCATTGTATGTCCCCAAAGTATTTTAGGGCAGGCTGACATCCCAGATAACCCATTTCAAAATGTGTGTGTGTGTAAACAAGCTGCTAGATCTTCACTTCCCGGGCACCAGTATCCAGGGCAAAATGTACTACAGAACTGGGGGAAGCCAATAATGCAGATCTCCCCCAAACAGCTCTGGCAAAAGTGACTTATTCTTTATCCACCAATCTTGAAGCTTTTCTAAATAACACTTTCATCTATTTCCTCTCAGATTTTTTCAAATTCTAAACTAGATCTACCAGCCCAGCCAATATCACAGGGAGGTATCGTTTAGGATTTAGGGGAATTATTCTTCTCCTACAAACAGCGGGGCTGGTTCTGCTTCCTCCCTACAGAGCTACGAAACTAATTTGCATGATGTTGAAAAAGAGAAATCTTTTCTGGTCTTTTTTTCTTTGAATGCCTTATGTGTAGAGCTGTGTTCGTTCCCTCCATGGTGGTGATTGTTCAGAAAATCTGAGTGAATAACTGTGTCTAAGTATTTACATTTCAATATTTTATTAAATGATCACTCATATTATCCACTCAGTACAACAGGAGCCAACTATGTCACTCCTTCAAGACTAGGAGAGGTAAATCCATAGGAAGCTGCATTTCTTTATTTAGGACAAAGTCTAACCATGAAAGTGCATAGCCAGTCGTGAGCCACTTATGTTATACTGGCCCTGGAGTGAAAACAAAGCTAACCTTTCTGCATTAGTGCAGTTGAAGGAGAAAGCTGCTGGCTTTTGGGTCTGGCACAATTTTGAGACATGCTGTTGCTAATCCAGAGAAAGGAAAAATAGCAAAGAGACATCTGGAACCATTTTTTATTTCCCCATATTAATTTTTTGCCATTCTATTTTCAGCTTACTGTGCTGCTGTTGTATTTTGGTGTGGTCATGTCTACAGAAAATCAACAGGGACCATGTGTCTCAGTTTTCCAAACACTATATGGGGCCCAACACACTCCAACTGCCTGTCTTAAGACATGTAATAGTTCAGCTCATAGATTTCCCAATATTTGAGGTGAGTACAATGCTAAAAATCATATGAGGCTAGTGTTTGGCTGTAATCTACATTTAAGACTCCCTAATGCTCATTTCTCCTGATCTCATCCAGGTCAACAGGAAGAACTGTGCCTGTCCTGAGCAGGTCTGGACTGGATCAGTGAGTACTTTTATGCCTTCAAAGAACTGTGTGCATTGTGAATGTCATTACACAGACGGTATGCTAGATCATACAAAATAGGAAATAGTGACCAGAGCTAAACAGAAAAGCTGGCCCTATAACTTCAAAGGAAAGAAGAAAAGAAAAATAAAGTTACCTTCAGAGCAGCTTTTGTACCTGCACACACTAAGGTTAATCAAATCTTATGCTTCAGAGTATATGGCTGATTAGCTTGTGTCTGGAAGCACTTCCCCTTATTTGCCATTCTGCTCTTAGCTGCAGAAAGAACAAAGTTCATGTCAGTTCTAGGATATTTTTTGTCATTTTTTCCCTCATTCACTTGCCACAGATTCTTTGAAAACTACTAGTTGTACTGAGAAGTATCCTATGCAGAACAGCTCTATTCTGACAGAGGGATTGGGAAGCCTGCAAGATTTGATATGTATTAGAAAACAAAATTATTATGCCCTTACTACTGTGAAGTGCCTGCCTTTTTATGAAGCTTTATAGATGAGAAGAAATTATACTTCTATGCACCCTTGAGGTAGAGAAGCTTTTTCCCTCCTGCAACCTATGGGGGTATCTTTGAATTGTGATTTAAATCATAGAGAGACTAAATGGAGGCTAGTGTTGTCTGGTTTGATTTGTTTCGGTTTGGTTTTTAACCTTCGTAGTTAAGTAGGAATGTCCAGAACAAAATCTCAGCGCTCTCCTTCCTTCTCTCTCTCTCTCTTTCTCATTTCCATGTGAAATCCTCTTCATCCTGTTAATCTTCAAAGTCCTGTGTCAACCTGCCCATTAATTCTGGCATTCAGATCTTAATTTTTTTTTTTTTTTTTTAAGTTATTTTGACTTGCAGATTTGAAGAGGCACTAATTCTGTCCATTCAGTACAGCTCTATCAACTTCATTATGGTTCTGGCAGTTTACTCTTGGTGAAGAGTTGGCCATGGGGCCTGTAAGAATTTATGATGTCAAGGTCATGTAATTACAGGCATTTATAATTTCATGAAGAGTTTAAGGTGCAGGTAATTTGCAATGCAATTATTAGGGATTTAAGTACCTATGTGCATGCCCGGCATCACTGACTGTCACAGGGGTGAAGCATGTACCTGAGCTATCCATCACATCAAAAAGCACCATTGGCAAGGCACTATCTGTTGAGAGCATTTCTTCCACTCTCCTTCTCATGCTGTGACCTGGGTCCAGCAGGTTTCAGGTGATGCAGGTTTTGAATGATTTTGCGAAGTGGATTTTTCACTGAAAAAAATAGTATCAAACAGAATACTGTAGTGTTACATAACCTTAAAAATGAAGTGGGCAAAACTCTAATCTTGAACTGAAGGTATGAGAAAAATGGGGTTCATGTGTTAGAGAGGACATTAGCCTGTGTGTACTTTATGTCTGTAGCTATCAAGCAATCTTGAGACGTTCTATGAATTAATTATTCTGCTCTGACAGTCTTAGGAAGGCAAAGACATTTTGGTTTCTAAAGACCACTGTGGGAAATAGAAGGGGAGGCTTTAGGCAAGATATTTCTTTCCCACCTCAGGTAAAGTTCCTTATTAAGCATCTTGAAAAAAGAAAGTTTGCATAATACCTGACCCTTGTAATTTGCTTCCTATTTGCTTACTAAAAGCAGCAATTTTACCTTGAAAAGGCCAAATCTGACTGAATTGACAAGGAATTTTGGTCAAGGGATTTTTGGATAAGTACCCTACACTACTCCCCTCAAAGCAACTAAATGACCTGTAGCTAAAAAGGAGTTTCTATAACCATTACAGAGGTTTGGTACCTGCTGGATGCGTTATCATCACACACAACTAAAATAACATTAATTAGCTACAAATTTACTGATGAAGTAGCCAGTAAAAAAACAACAACCAAAAAAAACCAAAACCAAAACAAAACCAAAACCTAGCAACCCTCCCTTGCCAAGAAAGAAAGAAAATCTTGAAATTATACAGAAGAGTGAATGAAAGGTAACTACTAGGATTGCAATATATTTGACCTTCTTGGACTGACCTTAATAATTTTATAAAAAAAAATCTAAGGATCATAGGTTTTTTTCTAGTCACAGATTGCCGTGATCTCATAGCTTTACTTACATACCTTGTGGAAGTGAAAACACTATTTCTTCTTACTTGTATAAAGGAGCACAGAGAATATTTTTAGTTCATTTTCCATAGTAAAAATGTCACTTATAATTCTCTCTATTATGAACTATAGGTTTATTTGGAATAAAGAATAGTCCTTAATTAAATTACATTTCTAGGGTTTAATATGTTTACATTTTTATTGCAGAGAAGAGAGCAGCAGTTCACTCTCAACTTATGTGCCTGCTTGCAACATTTTCTCAGCCACCAGAAAGAAGATGAAATTTGGTGGAGCATAAGCATTTATTTTTATATTATACCAGATTTTCCGAATATCTTTATGTATTTATTTATAATGTTTATCAGCACTCTAATGCTAATTTGAACTCTGAAAAAAATGTGTCATCAGGCTTGTAATGAATGATAGATTGGGAAATAGGGAATTGATAATGTTTTGCCATTTCAATGTGGTCTGAAATTCTAGTTTAGATCTACACTTAGAAATTATTTATATCCTCTTATGTCATATCAATTTAAATAATATTCCACTCATTGAGGCATAAAGAATAATGTTAATATTAAAGTTTCTATTTAAAATTTGCTAATTGCACATGAAGGGGTTATATCTGCTGCATTCAGGGTTTTTAAATTTAATTTTATTGTATTAGAAAATCTATGAGGTTAAATCTGCAGAAATTATTGCTTTTAAATGTTGTATAATAAGAATCTTGCTGCTGTTATGAGCACTGAAAAATGTGCCTTCATCTCAAATAAGCCTTGTTAAAGCTACAGTTCTGGAACTGCCAGGATTTAATACTGAATTTGGGCCTGATCCAGCTCAGCTTTACTCATGTGAGTAGCTCTATCTCCTTTGAAGAAATCTGTGCCTGAGCAAGGTTTACTGGAGATCCCTCTGCAAAGCTGTTGATATGGGGAAAGGCTGGGAATAGGGAAGAAATAAAGGTGAGTATATCCTCTCCTATATCCTCTCCACCCATTTAGGTATTGGCCTCCAAAAATGATACACCACCAAAAAGCCCGTTTTAGAAGCAGGGGGTCAAATAAAAAACTGAAGCCTATGGCAAAATATTAAAGGAGGCTGAAGACACGTTTTGACCCATCTCCACACACCTGAATCAGGTGGACAGTGCTACAGGCTTGCAAGATGGGTGAGGACACATCGATTCCGTGCAGACAGAAGATTCCTCTGCCCTCCGATCACTCTCACCTCCTGCTCAGTGCAGCTGAGGGCCAAAATCAGGAAAGCAAATTGTCAATAACAGCTTGCTTGATTAGACCCCTTAAGGGAAGAAGTAGTACCAGAAGTAGTTTTATCCCCCAGGAAAGAAAATTATTAACGCAAATATGAGTCTATTGACTACTGAAGTCAGGTGGAAAATAGTGATTGACTTCAACAGGAAATGGCCCAATATAACTGTAAAAGTTATGGACTTAAGTGAGTGACACTTTGCTTGTTGTAATGCCAAACAATAAATCAAGTTACCTTGCTTTCTGCTCTAAGCAGAAATACGAAGCTTGATTCTCTTCCTACTTGCATACAGTGACATCATTCTGGAGGAAAACTCTTGATGACAAGAGGATTAAATCATGAGCAAATTGATGAGAGAGCAGAACCAGTCCAATTTGTCTATGACTGATATTTTGAAATTGCTGAAGTTTTAAAGCTTCAGATTCACATTGGGCAGGTCTCTGTCTTATGACATCATAGCCCTAGATGAATCTGAACAGTTTAATATTTCATTTTAATTAATCATCAAAATATTAGGATTCTTATCCAAATTCAAAGCTCCTGAGTTTGAGCCATTTGTCTTGGAATCTTCCCAGGACAACCTACCACTACATTAGATCAGTTTTGTGTCCTAATTGGTGCCATGAAGAAAAACAGTAATCAATTAAGTTGTCAATTAACAAACAAACAATTCTTCAGTGTCCAGCGAGGTTTTCTTGCAGCATGAAATGGAAACTTTTTCCTAATCTCCAGATAAAATTTATATTTCTGTGTATACATATGTATGCACATGCACACACACACACAAATGTATAATCGAAGGGTCTCCTTAATATTATTGCAATTATTTCCCTCCAATCTTTAGTGCTGCTCTGGAAGGAATGTTACTGAGTTCAAACGATGACACTGATAGCTGAGAGGCATTCGTTTTGCAGTGGCTAATTAAGCGTATGAAGGCCATGTAAAGGATTGGTTCTATCAGCACACACTCACCATCAATAGCCTGTCCCCTGCAGGGTTAAGAAGAAGACATTAAGTGATCACCTGTCCCAAACACCAAATGACAGTTTCAAGGTAGTAAATGAAGTCTGAGGTTATTGATGGATAAACTTGATTCTTAGTTTGCAATCAAATGAAGAAAACCATTGAGGAAAATCACCTTCTGAAAGCTTGGAGACCTCTAAACAGAATTTTGCATTGCCCCTTTTTATGTGTTTCCTAGAGATGCTCCTTGGGAGAAATTCTCATTTCGATGAATGTTCAGGCTATGCAAATCTTGAGCTCACAGCTGACACCCCTTGCAAGCCCCACCTGCCCTCCTCTAGGGATGAATTACCCCTCCAGTACAAATTACACATGCACACCAGATGGGGTGAATTGAATGCTCTAACTAGAAACAGAGGGAGAATGATCTTGTGTTTAATATGAAGGTCAGGGACTCGAGAGACTTTGATTCTATTCCTGGCTCTGCCCCAGACCTTGTATAACTTTGGGTGACTTGTTTAATCGTTCTGCCTTGGTTCTTCTCATCTATAAAGTGGGAATGGTAATACTGTACTACGTTGTCAAGGTGTTACAAAACTAAATGACTGCTGGTAAGATGTACTGCAATCTACAGCTGAAAGAGAACACAGGTCATTTGTTACTGCTAATAATCATGGGGCAGGAACTTTAACTTCCTTATATGTACTAAAAATATATGTATTCAGATTTATAAGTTTCTTTTTAGGGGTGATTTGGAGTAATTTCTCTCTAAGAGTCTGAAAATTACACAGAAAGTAAAGTTGTAAGAATATACAAAGAAATACTAGGGGATTAGCTTTAAAAATGTGAGTAGGAAAAGAAGGAGAGGAGAATTGTTTTGTGCTACTCAAACTTTTTTTTTTTTTCAAACAATAGCCAAAAAACCCAAACCCACAAAAACCCTCCAAAAACAAACAAAAAAACAAGTAAACAAACAAAAAAAAAAAAAAAAAGAGAAGGAAGAAATTACTTCACGTTTAGGAATATCCTGTTTGTTTTTTGTCTTTTGAAACCTTCATTATGTCTGGCTCAATTGCAAAAAGAAATAACCTACTGATCAAGTAATGATTTTCTACACACACAGACGCACATAGCCTTTTTGAAGAGAATGTCTCAGCAAAGTGTTTGGCTGTTCTAGTATATTTGTGTCATATTTTGTTTCTAGACAGGTCCGCCAACCAAATTTTTTACTGGTTTCCTTCTCTTGCCTGTTCCCAGACTGCTTCTCTTAGTTAGAAAATTTAAAACCTAAAAATCTCTCTCTGCCCTAATGGAAGGAAATTAACAGATTTACTAAATTATAATGATTATATTCTATATAATGTTATCAATGAAGGACAGCTCCCTAAACATCTCGCTGGATTACAGTGCCACTTTACCATTATATAGGATCTCTACATCAGAGGATCTCAGAGCATTTTCTGGAAAGCAATTAATTAATTAACCACAACTATACTGTTTTGTCTCTGCTGGAGTCAAAGGAAATTTTTTTTTTTGTCACTCATTTCAATGGCAGCTGGAGGTCAGACTGTATGATTAGTACTCTTGTAATTTGTCCACTGCCAACTGTCCCCAGAACAAAAAGGCACACAGCTCTTTCTTTCATAGACTCCACTGTCTAAAAGCCTTATCCAGGTAACTTCCTGCATACTGATCTGCTCCTGAATTCAGTAAGGCACCTCTCAGGGAGGTTTAGCAGAATCTGGCCCTGCATAATCAAATGCCCTCCCTGATTTGCTCTTGTTGGTAAAGTTTCGAATATCAAATATTCTGATACAAATTCTCGCCTGGATTGAGAAGTGATTTATTTTAATGGAATGGTATCAAAGCCTCCTTTTGTTCCTCCCCCTGTACACCTAGGAAAGAAAGGACATCCTTTTTCTCCCTCAATGAGCCTGCAAATCACTATTCCCCCTGGAGTCTGAATATCTATTCAAAAAAAGTAGCTAACTCAGAATCTGTTCTCATCTTCTCGTTCCTATAATTAAAGTTTTAAATCCTCAACTGTAGAGGTCAAATAGCACATGTAGAACATTTGCACTCCAGCTTACTGACTGTCAGCACAGAGCCAAATCCTTAAGTTTTTGTACAGTCAATGTAGTTGACAGAATTTTTCCTGGAGTTAGGGCCAGATTCAGCCTATTCCTGTTTTTCAGATCAGTAAACTAAGGCACAGAAAGATTAAGGATAGGCAAAAATACCTGCTTGTGGCATAAGAATGAATGGTGCAGGATGTTAAATCTTGTGTTTCAAATGCTAAACCTAAAATGAATGTTGCCAACCTGATATGTGCAAGGCAATATAAATCACTTTGTAGCAGCAAAAAAAAAAAAAAGCCTGAAAAGACCTCGGTTTCCATTGTTGATTCTGCCAAAGATTTTTGATCCTGCTGTACTCAGTTACTTGTCAGGTGCTTTAGACTCTCAGTATGCAGAAGGATAAAAAAGTAGATCTCCATAACTCTTTGCTGAAGATAGTTTCTTCAAGAAAAAATCAGCAGAATGCCATTTATATGCATGTTCACATATATATATATATATACATGCATACTTGTATGGCCTCAGAGAGAACTGGAATATATATGAATTTACATGCTTGAGTTAGTTCAACAAATTGTGTCCCATTCATGCCTGCCCAGGTATGCAGTCTGAAGATTATGAGTCTGCCATGCGGCTGGGAGATGGGAGGGGTTTGTGTGTAGCACTGCTCCTACACCCACCATCAGCCACCGTGTAGAGCCCAACCCTCTGCAACCTCTGCCTGCCAACTCTGTTGACTCCATAATACAAAAAAACTGTTTTATTCTGTATATCTAGAGCAGAAAGAGAGACAGAGGTGTTCTGAACATTGGGATCTAATGCATACTGTAAACTGTAGACAAAAGGAACGGATTGAAAGAGAGGGCATTTGAACCTGGCTATCAGTATAATAAGATATGTCATAGTTTGGCCACACCTATTCCTATAACTTCCTTTTTAAACACAGACGTTAAAAAATGGAGAATCATAAGCAAACCAGATTAAAACTTTTAGATCAAAGCCCCCACACTACCTCAAATCTCTGCTGATAGTGAGCCAAACATATTTAATTATTGTTGACATAAATTGACTTGCCACTAAATGAAATTGGTTTTCAAGTGTTCTGTTAAGTGATTTATTCTGGATTTTTTTTTTTTTTACCATGATTTCCATGTCTACATAAACTAAAAATCTGACTTTTTACTTGCAGAGCCTTGTGGTGAACCAGATGTTGTACCTGTTGCACTATTATTAATGCTGCACCTAGTGCGAATAATCTGTTACTTCATGTTGAACCTTATATAATCAACCCAAAGTCTATTTGCTGCTTCGCTCTCTGGACTAGGGACTAATTTTTGGGACTAAGTCTCTCCCTGAATATTTGCTGGGAGCACTGGGCTAAATTCTTTCCACTTGTCTCATCCGACTACCTAAGGGTCTGATTTAGGAATGCCTGTTCTCTGGAGCTGACTGAGAGGAAGGTAGGCAGCCTGGCTGGTGTTAGAGATTTTAAGTGGCCATCACTGTCTTATTATGATTATGCTCGTAGTGAAGCTCTCCTGTGAGGAGATATATATAACCTTGTATGTGATGAAGACAGGTGATTGCAGCAGGAGACAAGGAATACACAATATGCCATCACCTCAGCTGAGTAGTATGGGAGCAATTTAACTTTACTCACATAAGAATGCAGACTAATGCATTTCGGAATTTAGTTTCTGTTGCACTTCATCTTGCCCTTTCATTATTAGCAAATATATATCAGCAAAAAACCACTCATTATTTAGCTAAATTATCATACCAAAAAAAAAAAAAAAAAAAAAAAAAAAAAAAAAAAAAAAAAAAGAGGGANAAAAAAAAAAAAAAAAGATGAGAGAGGCAAGCAAGAGAGGTTTTCTTTTCTAGCTTAGGCATAGATGAAACCAGAAATACAGTGTCTGGAAACTCCTGAGAAACTACTACAGGCTTCAGCAATTGTTCTATCTTTCATAGTTCAGTTTATTTGAGTGGAAAAATGCAGGCAGGATTGTAGAGACAATCTGCCACCAAAAAAAAAAAAAAAATCCCACTTTGCCACCATCTTATTGGAAATCAGAACACAAATCTCTGAAAAATAAAATCTTTTCAATTTGCTGTTAAGTAAAATATGCAACGCCAAAATTCATTATATTCATCTTTTTTTTTTTTTTTTCAGCCAAGTTATAACACTTATGTTATACAAACAAGGGAATTTGTAAGAAGAAGGTTTCAGTCAATACAATCAATATCCATAAGAAAAATTTACTTTAGTCATAAATTTTATTTGGAATTCATATGGAATAATCTATTTATTTTCACACAGATGCACAAAAAACCCATCATAAATAGGACAATGTTGTCACTTTTCTGCTTTGTAATGCCCTTGGAAAGGAAAGGAAATTTTGACTCATTGCACACCAAAAAAGGTACATCAGGCCATTTTCCATTTCTTCCTCCTTCAGAGCTCAGTTGTTGGCACTACTTACAAATGGCCAAAATAAATCTCAAAAGTTTCCCCATAAACAGAAGTCTTGGTTTCTACTACCTGCTTGAGTTCATTGATTAAGCTATTTTATAACATAATAAAATAAAATAAGCCCCACACACAAATAGAAAGCATCCCTTGCCCTGAGGTATTCCAGTGCTTCACTCTCATCAGAAGTTCATAAGTCGTAACTGGAGGTGCATAAAAGGTGTTGGGCTCAGGCTGCAGTGGGATAAGCAAAGTCTGGCTGGGGTGTGAGAGGAAGAGCAGGTGTGTGGCTCCATCCCAGGCAGATCCCCACTGCACAGGCAGACAGAGGAGCACCTTGCAGGCCATGAGGTACACTGGCTGGACCCCAGCTTAGCTGGTACCAATAGCTCCCGTTGCACCTGCACTCACAGTCTGAGCTGGCACTTTGTTTGTCCTTCAACTCTGGTGCATCCAATATCTGGCAAATTAAAGGAACTCACTGAGGACAGACAAGGGATATTCATTAGCCTTCTAGGAAAGAGCCTGCACCTGTAGTGACAACGGAATTGGATGGAAAGGGTGAAAATCCCTCATTAGTTACATCAAGAGCAAGAGATCCCCACCGTGAAAGACTGAAAGGACCGGTGCTGAAACTGTGATCCACCCAATCACCCCACTCAGAGCTGTGCAGGTGTCTCAGAATGAATGCTAACACTCAGGATCTCAACTAAGGCTGCTGCCCACGTTTTGTGTTAAATTTCCCTTACAATGGGTACAAAGTAAATACCTAGGATTGCCTTATTTCTCATGCTAGACAACTCTTTTTTTTTTTTTTTTAAGTGTCATTATCTTTCATGCTTTAGTCTGCAGTTAGTATATAATATTCCAGTAACAGGAACATATGGCGAATTCCACACTCATCGCCAAATATGACATAAGGTCTTCTCACACAAAAAAAAAAAAAAAAAAAAAAATCCTATTTTTCTGATGGATCGAAGCTCACAAGGACAAACTAAAAAAAAAAAAAGAAAACAAGAGCAGGCAGCTAAAACAATCTCATTTATAAGTAGAGAGCAAGTCAGAACCTCTTCTCGAAAATAATTCCCCAAATTAACACAATAAGTATTTTCAAATATTTCAATATTTCAGATATTGAAATAAAAAATTTTAACATAAGAATTCTGTTGACATTCTTTTTTTCATTCAAAAAAAGAGCTGTACCTACATGTAATATATCTATATTAATTTTAACTTTTGCATATACAACAGAATTAAAAATAAAAAGTAAACAATTTTTTTTAATTTGGCCAAACACACTGGATCTTAAAATATACATATTGTTTTTAGATAAACAGCAATATTTCTATTTAACCACTTTGTAAAAGTTAAAACTGAAGCAAAATTAACTAACTATTATTTCTTTCATCTAATCAAGAATTATAAGACCTCAGAAGTGTTAACAACGAGAGAATATTTCCTAACCAAAACTAGAACTGCAATACAGAGAAATCCAGCAAATTTTCCAAGGTCATCTATGAAATGCAAACACTTTGTTTTCCCATTATCTATTATGACTTTTGAATTGCTGTGAAAGCACAAAGAACCAGATAGCTGAAGACAAATAATTTTTTTTATTTGCAAAAAGTGTGTGCATATGTTTGTATTTTTATTATCACATAAACTAGTGTAATCAATAAGCTTAGGCATGTATTAGAGCCTAAGGCTTCTGTTTACTGAAAACTTTGGTATTTTATATTGTTTTATCATAACTGATGACCTGAAATGAAAGTAGCATAGTACTATTCTGTGTTTGCATTATTTAAACTTTTCTACTGCATTAAGTATATAGTAATAAAAAGGAATGCTGTGACAGGAGCGTGAGCAAAGTTTTTTAAAAAGGAACTTTTTCCCTTGCTTTTAAACCTCCTTGACAAGGTTTTCACTGTTCTACATTTGTAACGTTATTACACTCTTTTCTGACATGAGGACCACTTCTTGTGGTCAAGTCTTGTTCTCTGACTCTGCTTCTTTTTCAGTTGCATAAGACCCGTGCCTTGATCGAACCTTGCCTACATTTGCCATTCTCAGGGTGTAAACACAGTCAAGTCACTGCAGCTCACCAGATAACTGAGCATCAGCTGAGATTCAGCTGTGTTCGATGTGCACATTATGAGTCTGTAACAGATGAATCATAATGAAAGTTATCTGAAAGCCCTTTCATTATCTCACCTTCACTAAGGTCTTACATAAGCAGAGACACAATATATATGAACTTGTTA
This sequence comes from Orthonyx spaldingii, assembly GCA_013397795.1. Taxonomy (NCBI): domain Eukaryota; kingdom Metazoa; phylum Chordata; class Aves; order Passeriformes; family Orthonychidae; genus Orthonyx; species Orthonyx spaldingii. The sequence continues at coordinate 37,012 of VZTJ01006184.1, read as the reverse complement.
AACTTCGAAAATTTCATCATTGGTCTGAGCTTACAAGTCCCACATATATACACCATGCTTACAGACAAAACAGCTTCAAGTATAGAAAAGTGTACAAATAATTCACTGATACAGTCTTACAATGTCTCCATGCATGAGATTTTACCCAGGTCATAAACACAGGTTGTGGACTTACCCTGTCTGAAACAGAGACTGACTCTGCTGCACAGCTGAATAAGAAGCAAGGTTGAGTGCCACTGTTTTTATATCTCTGCTCCAGGAAGCTGCTTGAAAGGTTGATAAACTCTTAGCTATGCAAATCTGAAAAGACAGAATCTGAGCAGAGTTAAAGACATATTTTTAAAAGCAATTTTGCCAATGAAAGAGATTATACAGTATTGTGATAGATAAATTGTCCAAGTTCCTTTTGAAACTAGCATTGCACTTCTATGGTTTTGGATACTTCTTCATGCATGACTTTATTCCAGAAGTTTTGAAGACTTGAAAGCTGCAATGTTGATGGTAGTATTAACTGACCAAATGGTCCATCATCACCCTAAATCACAATCATGGTATTTCAGGCTTTTAAGAAATTTCTCCTACTTTGACCGGCCATGCTAGAGCCCCTAGAATAGGAAATAGGGAAGAGGAGCCAGAAAAAACATTTTTTTTACTGAACACAGAAAAATCTCATGGATGTTGTTCATATAATTATGAAAATACACACATAGTCCTGTTCTTCTTTAGAAGCTGACAAACAGAAGAAGCCTTGATCCTTTCAATTAAGAATCTTTGCCTAGAATTCAGGACACTTCAGTATTGGCAGAACAGGGAAAGGCAGGGGGAAAATTTTTCTCTGGAATGTTAGTGGGTGATTCTGCAATAAGGAAGGAAGGAAGGAAGGAAGGATGTTTCAAGGAAAAGAAATGGAGAAAAAAAGAAAATAAAAGGGGGGAGAAAAGGGAAGGGGGAAGGTGGAAGAGGGAAGGACGAGGCACAGGAGAAGAGGC
>VZTJ01006184.1:12086-35404 GCA_013397795.1 Orthonyx spaldingii | reverse complement strand
GGAAGGGAAGGGAAGGGAAGGGAAGGGAAGGGAAGGGAGCCAACTAAGAAAACAAGACTTTTTTAGGCAAGCTAGGCAGGAAAGAGAAGGCAAGGAGGTTTGAGGAGACTAAGAGAAAGGGAGGAAATAATGACACCATTTTCTGAGAGCAGATTTTCCACAGTAAACTTCAGTTAGGCTTCCCTTTAAACTTTAAAAGAACCTGAAAGGGTGTGACTCAGACTTAGCAATTTAACTTATCACTTCCTGGTTTTAGGCAGGTATCTTAGGCTCAGAGAGACCTTACTACTATTTTACTTACTGAGATGCCCTTTTTGTGGACCAGTACAGAAAGTTTTTCATGTTTGAGTGCTCATTACTTGCTTCTGCTGTTGGGACTTTCAGCTGAGGTCATTTGGTCTGCTTAGCTTGGACAACAGGCTGAGAGGAGAACTCATTGCAACTCCTCATGGGCGGCAGGGGAGAAGCAAACGGGTAACCACTGATCTCTTCTCTGGTGACCAGTAACAAGACCCAAGAGAAAGACATGAAGTTGTGCCAAGGGAGGTTTAGGTTGGATATCAGGAAAAGATTCTTCATCCAGAGGGTGGCTGCGCATTGAAACAAGCTTCCCAGGGACTTATAACAGCACCTAGTCTAACAGAGTTCAAAGTGCTTTTGGACAATGCTCTTAGGCACATGTCGTGACTCTTGGCTTTGTCCTGTGCCAGGAACTGGACTTTGATGATCATTGTGGGTCCCTTCCAGCTCAAGATATTCTTTGATTCCGTAGTCAGATTATGCGATCCAAACAATGTTCACATAGCTCTATGAGAAAAAGAATAATTTTGAATTATTTAATCATTAAAGTTCACTAACTAGTGTGGACTTTGTCATACCCAGGCACATAATTTCTGTCATCTGTCATGATTTTGTGTAATGACTTTCACCTCCGAAGTAAGTTTGACTTCATGTACACTTATGAATAGAATAGTGGGTCAATATTATCTGCTTTACATAGTTGACATAATTGAAGCTATTTTGATTTACACCAGAAAATGGGCCATTAAATCTCTAAGAAATATTAGAGAGGCAAAGGACTGATAAAATAGCCAAAATAAGTTATCTAGCTTTTAGAAGTCAACAATATCTCTATATTATTAATCTTATTAAGTTGTTAAAATTTATATTCCATATAGAAAGATCTTAACATGTCAGAAAGGTGTGTAGTTGCTTTTACCTTAACTCTGTGCCAACAATTCCTAAGGGAAACAACCCTGTTTTATGTTATGGCATTTCTTCTTCTTGAGATCTGTAAGTTACCCAGCTATATTCAGTGAGGAGGAAAGATATTGCAGACCTGGTGCATCAATATAAATTTTTTTTTTTTTTTTTTTTAGTTAGCTACTTTCACCTTTTCAACAAATTAATTCCTTGGAATTTCACCTTCCTCTCTAATCCATCTGAGGCTTCTTCCCATAACTCACTTCTGGAGGAACATTAGTGGATGTGAGTTTTCTCCCAGGGAGGGATATGCCATCCTCTTATTTTAAATCCAAAACAGATTTTGCAAATTAGCCAAAGGAGACTGGCTTTAATTGTCCTGAAAAATCCTTCAGTTCACTCTCTGGGTCTTTTGTTCTGCTTGCTTTAAATTAGGTAGAGTAGAAGTGGACTTAAAGGGAAAGAAAATAGTAAAAAACCAGAATACATATGTGTTTCTGGCCTTTCACTCACAAAAGGAGTGGAAAATTTGTACAGGTCACTCTTTGCTGAAATAATTACTTTGATCTTAAAATAAAGGGAGCTGGATATAGATAGGAATGAGCAAATGAATTGAACAATCTAATATCCAGAACTGTCCAATTAACTTTTAGCAAGAAGGAATGTTTTCTCTGCACATGAATATATATATATTTTCATCTTTCTACAAGACCAAGTTAAACTGAAAATTGCAATTTGTGACTGTACATACAGATTAGGCCTGCACAGGCTGAGTTTATGTCCTGTATTCAAAGTCTCAAACTTCCTCCTGATAAAACAAATCATTCAACTGTGTGTAGGGAAAAAAAAAAAAAAAGAGATACAAGCAGGACTGACTTCATTATGACTAGAAGAGCAAAGAGTGATTAAAGTCATTCCTCCTAGCAGAGGAGGAAGAATGCACCATGATCATTTTCAGTATCTTGTCTACAGGTAAACATTGTCAAGCTATCATTGCCAAGTCAGGATATGTTTCATTTCTATAAGCAAATAAGAACAGCGAATAAGTCACTTTCAGGAGAAATTGAGAGGATAAAATGGGAGATGAGGACAGTGGGATGCCTGGTAGGACTTTTCAGATAAGAAGACAGTAAACCAGGTGATAATCTTCAGGCTAAGGAGTGGACAGACGAAAGGGCATATGCTAGTTTTCTATGATCCATCTATAATCATGAATGGTATAGAAGCTGAAATCAGGAATGCCATTTCCCACAGGAAAAATAATAAAGGGCATTCAGTAAAATACTCATCACAAAAAAAAATCTTATAAAAGGTACTTTATTGTGGATCTCATTATGAAAATATCATGGTACATCCAAAATCATGAAATATAAATCAGATGTAGCTTATTGGTTGCAAGGTGCAATCACTCGACAAGGTCTCATGCAACTTAATGTTCCTGAGGGATCTACGCATTGATAGAGGGAAACTACAGTACAGTATCAGTCTGTATGTTATGCCTTTGCTTCTAATCCTGCCTTAAGCATCTCTTTTTTTTTTTTTCCCCCCACAGGGAAAGTTGAGTCAATTGTTTGGAGTTGGCACACACAGTACAGCTGATAGTACCCTTTCTTTTCCTCTACTGGCACTATTAATTAAATAGAGGACTTCAGTCTGAAAGACAATCAGATAAGTCCACATGCTGATCAATATGACACTTCAAGCCAAGCCAAAAATATCTGAAAGAAAATATAATAGATATAAAAAATTTAAAAATCTAACAAAAAGTCACAACTACCAAGAGATATATGGAAATGGATTGAAATAAATTCTGTGAAACTTCTTGATTTTTGTTCTTCTTTATTACAATTTTGGGAATGTCCATGATATGCAATTGTGCATAAATGATTTCTTCAATTTTTTTGTGAAAAAAAGAACTTCGTTATTTTTGGTAACTACATCACACACACACTTAAAACAGAAAAAAAAAAACAACAAAAAAAAACCCCAAAAAACTCTATTTTTTTTCTATTTAAATACCATCCCTAATGTGAAATGAAGGCCTTTGCTTGAAAGTAGATGAATGTATCTCATGAGGTTGAAGTTTGGTTTCTTAACTTTGACAACATCCAAACATTTTCATTGATGTTTTACAATGGATATATATCTTACTCAACTGACTATTTGCATATGTGGAAAAATCTAGGGTTTTTATCTACAGTTACTGACTGGACTTTCAATTTTGACAGGGTGTATTCTCTCATACTGTCTCATCTATTCTACAGTCAAAGTTAATGTAGATAAAAAATGTGAAGGATGGGCTGAATACTAAATGAACATTGAGTATTTTTTAGATTAAAACATAATTTTTTAGATTAAAACAGCAAAAAAATAGTTTAGATAATATTTGTTTTGTGTTTTTTAAGATCTTTTAAATATTTTATTGATGATAAGTAGAATTCTGCTAAATATTAGGAGTAAAAATATGTAAGACGAATACAATAAAGGAGAGGGACAACTTCTTAATTATAATGCAGAACTCCACAAAATATTGTAACTGGAAAGGGTAGACTGATCACAGTACCAAGTAAAAGGTGTTGGATTTGATTAAATATTTAACAAAAATACTCTTCATAGTAAACTGCTGGCAGGGAAATTAGAAATTGTCTTCTGACTTTCAGTTGGTAGTACCCAACTCTGTGAAAAGTACATCAAAATTCATAAAAACTATCAAAAACTTTTATCGTAATTCCCATTATCATGGTGTTGTTAAAGAAACTAAAGTTAGAGAAATTTTTATTTTATTTTCCATCAAATTAGTCCTTGTTGTGTTTGAAATCCCAGTATTCCTTTTTGTTTCTAACTCACAAGAAATGAAACTATTCCTTCTGATCACTGTTAATTATAAAGGATCTCAGATTTTCTGTAAGTACGGTAGAAATGATATAGAAATGAACAGAATCAGATAGATATGCTCAGCTTGTTCAGTTGTGTGAGGACTGCTAAACCCACAGGGCGAGGATATTAGGGAACCCATGGGTGGGACAATCCCTGGCATAATCCCAAATTATGGGAAGAAACAGCTTCCCACCAGGATGCTTCGTTCTACTATGTTAATATATTTTGAGTTCTCCATTCTAGTTGGCCCTTGCCATCACTTAGAAAGAACCTCCTTCTCCATTCCCCCATTGGCCCCCTAACCCCAGTCCCGCCTATGCCCTGCCTCCAGCACCTTTCCCTGCCCCCATATAAAACCCCGGTTCTCTGTCCCCAATTTGTCTTTAGCCTGAGCCTCCTTCATAGACAGACTTTGAAAATAAAGCTCCCACGTGGAATCTCTCAGCTAAAGAACCTTCCTGCCTCTTTCATCGCTGTTTTATTAGAGAAGTTAGCCAGCTGTCACTTTGTCCTGGAAGGTGTTTGCTCTGCCTTGAGTCCCGAAGCCAGGAGGGTCTGTAGCCAGCTACCTGCTGTGGATTGCCGCTTTGCCCCGGACTCTGTAGCTGCTAGCTGCAGGTCTAGAGCGGCTTAGCCGAGTCCAGGCATGGTGCAGGCAGGAACCCCTAGAAAGCCGGGCATCCTGCACCTCTCCCAAAAAGAGGACAGCGACACAGTTGAAAAGTAAAAACTTCGTTCTTAGCGCTAACATAATAGGACAAAAACAGAAAAAAAGGGAGAAATGGCACATTTATTGGAATGAAGGGCTGATTATTACTTTTGTCTTTTATTCAGTTATGAATTTTAGAGTCTTAAGCAAACCAGTTTATTTTTCCCCTAATTCACTAGTCCCCAGATTACAGTCAACTTTTGGCAGCCCAAGAGCTATGGTCAGGAATCTGATCACTACACAGCACAAGAAGGTCCTTAAGTACATTCTAAATTGAATGTTCACCTGAATGAAGCTTACATGCTGATGTATAATAAAAATTACACACAGTGTAAAAGGTCCTTGGTAACCAATGCTGGAAGTATATAGTGAGGACACTAATTGCCTGCTACTTGTAAATATATATTTCTTAGCTTGCATTTCAGGATTGATTAGTCTTAAGTTCCTCATGAAGTCCTGATTCTTGGATCCAATCCTGACCAAGTCTTATTTCTATCAAAGAGTGTTGTCTTTTCTCTTTGGAAGGAAAGGTGTGTGACAGCATAATGAAAAATATTTCATCATCACTTCCTCTGGGAAGGATCTTTCCGAGCAGCACTTAAGTTCACTCCATGGTAAGAACCTGCCTAAAAGTCAGACAAAGCCAACAGCAAACCTTATCTTGACTTCATTTTTAGAGGAGCTTGGCTTTCATATGCACTGTCCCAAACAGGATAAGATGTTGGTATATTTCATCTGCAGAACATAATTAAAGATTCATGCAGGATACAAAACTCCAAATCCTTCCCTTACAATACATTCTTTTGAGTGTCATTCAAACTCATCCCTGAAGTATATATTTGTATGGTGGTTTTGTTCTGTGCAAGCATATTGTACATCAATTTTATTTCATTATCTCACTACAACCTGTACTGATTGTAAACTCACAGATGCTTGTCTAATCATATCAAAACTTTTTACTGTTCAGATTATGAGTACTTTGCTAGCTTTTTAAATTTCTCCCCATTATCTAAGCCTCCTTTTTTTATGTAAACTCTGCAATTTTATTGTATATTACAGAAATCTTTCTCTAATTTGATGTCATTCATTTTTAATTTTTTTTTTTCAGTTTAACTATTGTGGTTAATTATACAGCAGATCCAAATCTGCATGAATTTTGCAGGCTGCTGCCTGCCTCTCCAGTTCTTTAATTTTCTATTATCAGGCAAATTACTTTAGTGTTGATTGTTAGTCCCTTTTCCCCCTGCCTTGGCCTCATATGCAGATTAAAATCAGCCAAGGTCCATCCACTGGGTCATTCTATAAATCTTTTCTCAAAAGACATTTCTTTATACTTCATGGATTTCCATTTAACTCTTCCTTCAATGTCCGCTGTGCCCCATGTTACATAAATCATTAAGAATAGTCCAACTTCTTGCACTAGTCATCATGCAAGTCTCTCTGTACTCTGCAGCTTTAGAATTACTCAGCACTCTAAACTGGGGACACTGGGTCTGTTCAGTACAATCTCAACATTGTCATGCATGTGAATCATTTGGCATCTGAATCATAGCCATATGAGTTTCCATCTTTTCAGTTCTATAAAATTCTGTAGGGAGAGATAGATTTGTTTGGTGACAAGACAACAGGAAAGCACTTTATCTTTGGAGAAGTTATTCAACCTCTATATAAACTCAGGTAACTATTACCACAAGTGATAGCTATTTTACTTTTCAAAGATTTGAAAGATTTTGTAGGAAAAAAAAGTCTGGAAAATTCTGCAGTATTTGCATGCTTCAAAAGCTGTGTGATCGCCCTCTGCTCTCTCTCTCGCTCTCTCTTATTACACTTGGATCATAACTGAATTCTTAAAAGTTCTGCATCACAGGAAGGGAACAACAGCACCATGAACAATTTGAGCACTACATAAAACTTCCCATGAGGTCTCTTCCATTCTCAGTTACTGAGATTTGCTGTTTACGCATGATGGACTTGATTCTTTACAATCAAGATTTTGGGGTAGAGACCCAGCAAAGTGCAAAGCATGTCCTAACAGCTGTTCCACTTGCTGATCTGAATGCCCTGGCTTTCAGAGTAGATTTAAGTCAAAGTAGGTGTTCTCTCTCACATATTCTTGGAAACCCCTCTGCTCTACTAATATACTGAGTGCTGTGTGTACAAGCACACTGAGTGTTTTTCATTCCAGGGAGGGAAATTCTCAAATACAGAAACTGCAGCTTCTGAATCAGTGTGAGAATCTATTATCCTAGAAGGCAGACCAGTTGCTTCCAGCCAATAAATTTTGGACTTACTCAGAGTACAAATTACTGTAAATTACAGGAAAAAAACCATCAAGCTGGCATTTCACAATTAATTCTGGGCTTAGCTATAGGAAGTTTACAAAGGTTGAAATAAACCCACTGCACAAATTTAAAATGAGTCATGCAGTGGTTCATTTTTCTTCCAACACAAAATACATCATTCATTGTCAAGAAAGCCAAATGGGTTTTGATGTGCACATGTTATACAAAGCCCTACAGGATGTAACTGAATCACACTGAAAATTGTGAGAAGCATGTTGTTCCTCCCATAAAGTCCCCACTGAAAGAAAATTGTCCGAAGTGCACATAATCAATGTGAAAGCATAGTTTACATTGGCTGTTAAACATGTCAGGCTCTATTAAAACTGATGTTTGTTTCCCAAAGTTAGTGGAAAGAGCCACTCACAGTACCATTCTTTAAAAAAGGAAAAAAATACAAAAAAACCCCCAGAAAACCTGTACCCTTTTCAGATCCATCTTCTCTCAGTGTAGCATCATACTTACAGAAGACTGACAGAAGAGCTGTCCAGCATGAGAGGCTAAGTGGAGTTGCTGTGCCAAGCTGGGTTGTATTCTGCTTGTGTGCCTGCTCCATTAAACTTTACTGTGTTTCAGTTTTGTCATCACCAAAAGAAAGTAAAAAAGCATCTAGTGTTGAGCAAATATTTTTTGTCACTGAGCTTATCACTCGGCATTCAGTTTAATGCAGTAGATAGAAATAGCCACTTCTAGCAGATGATTTGCTAAATTTGCATTAGGTGTCTGAAATTGCTCAAATGAGTTTGGCCATGAAATGCTATTTATTTACACTGCTGTCTTTAGATAAGAGATGTGATGCCATGAACAGGCCACTGTCTATGCTGTACTCTTTGACTGTAGCATCTACACCAGCCTAAAATATTTTGAAGAAGCATCAAGGTCAGATTGGATGGGGCTTTGAGCAAATAAATTCAAAGAGAGATGTCCCAGCCTACAATAGTGGGCTTGGAACAACACAGTCTTTAAGGTCACTTCCAAGACAAAACATTCTGTGATTCTGTGATTTTACCACTGGTTCAAGCCTCCAGCTGGGGAAAACTGGATTGTTTACAATTTCAGTGAATGACACTGACTTTTAGCAGAGGAGAATCTCTCCACTTTTTCTCAAAAAAGTTTTGGCTTTGCTTTTCCACTTCTCTTATTTTAACAAGAGTTTGAAATGGTTTTGATGGTTTGATCTTATAGCATCTGTAACTTCCTCACAAAGGGAAGCAGGGAGGGCAGGCACAGATCTCTTCTCTCTGATGACCAGTGACAGGGCCTGAGGAAATGGCCTGAAATCCTGTTAGGAGAGGTTTCTTCTTCCGTATGACTTCCCTGGTCACAGCATCAAGTTCGGCAGAGCTCAGGACACTGTTCTCAGGCCCATGGTGGGATTCTTGGGGTTGTCTTTTACAGGGCCAGGACCTATAATTGATCGTCCTTGTGGATTCCTTTCAACTTGGCACAAACCCACACTATTGTTTGTCACAGTTGTTTTGAATGCTAAATACCAACAAGGTACACATTTACAAAGGAGGCTGGGAAAGTACCTGGGAGGGAAATCCTTCTCAGACAACTGAATACTGAGACATTGCCCCAGTTGAGGAATTTTTTGATGGCCAAGTCATGACGAGATTTTTTACTGTTTCTTTTCTATACCTTTTACACCGTTCTGTGTATCCACAAGTATTAGCATGCATACTTGTACTTTTTTAAGTCTGATAACTCAGCATAGTTCCAAGGTTTTGTAGAGTTAGGAGACCAAACATCCTACTATCTTGAGGAGCCATGGCTCCTGCAGTAGAATGTGTTCTGTAAACTAGAAATTAGATCATCCAAGCCCCTTATTGGGCCACTTTGGTAGATATGCTAATGTATTAGGTCTATAAATTGTATACTGATTGATGCATGCATGGTGGGCATCACGATGCCTTCCACCTCGGCAAAGTGGTGCATCAGACGGGATTCCTGTTAAAATACCAAGGTAATTAACCCCCAACCCTTCAACCGTGTCTGGTTTTTCATTCCTAAGACCAGGAAAAAGGCATCACAAGAGGTAAGGGTCTCAGAAAGGACTGAAAGACAGAAGAGTATTTCCTCTACTTGCCCTGATCTTTGATCCTTCAGGACACATTTGCTTTACACCTCTTTCAGAGACAGGAGCTTGGCTGTGCAGACCTCTGGTCTGATTTATTTTAGCTATCTTGATGTTCATAAGTATTCAGGTCACAGGTTGTGTTTGCGTGTAAGCACTGGCAAACATGACTGTTGTCTCTGAAGTCTGGAGAGAACATCTCCAGACTTTTTTTTAACTTCTTTGCCTTTTTAAAAATATTATAATTCTGGGAACATACAGAGTTTCCATGTCTACTTGAATTTTGACACTGCAGAAATACCAAACAAATAATATAGTTGCTTGTGTAAGAGTTATATGAATGCTAACTTCAAATCTTAATCAGGAGATTAAACTCAGTCATCCTGATGTAAAATTGGTCTAATTCCATCTCACTAGTTTCTTCTCTCAATTACACTGGTTCAAAGACTGGTGAGTTGGACTATTTTATTGTCACAATTTTATACTAGAGAATTAAGCTAACTGTGAAAAAGTACCGACAATATTTCAGTTAATACTCAGTTGGGAAAAGTGGACTTTTGATTAAATTTAAAACTGTTTCTGCACGGCAAAAATTACATTCAAGAGTGGTTACACACATAGGGATTCACAAACAGGGACAGAGTGGAGGCAAGGAAAGAAAGAAGGAAAAACTCATGTTCAGGAATTATTGCCAATTGCAGGTATGCAATGGAAAAATAATACCTGAATGCTGCCCTAAGGTGGTATTTTCACTATCAATATCACTAGCGGATCTTCAAGATCACTAAGATTAAGGCGCCTGAATTTATTTTTGTACACAATTTAGAGAGAAAAAATTATCTTTGACACTGAAGGCTCAAAAGTCAGAGTTTGGGATGACAGGAGTCCATGAAAATCCACTGAAATCAGAAAAGAGCCTTCTCTGGCTATTTCTGAGTAAGATTTCTTTCAGCAGTGTTATAAATTAGATTAATTTAGAAGCCAATTTTATGTGGCAAATTGCAAATAATTCTGTGGGAGAATATTTCACTAGAGTGGTGGGGAATTGGACTTATGAAGAGTATTTCAGTCTATTCAGAGTACTGGAAAACTAGAACTCCTGGATCCTCAGGGATCCATTCAATGTCATGTTTCTGCAGAAATGAAGCATGAAGATTGCATGTAATGCAATTCATGCAAAGCATCTATCCATAATTCCATGGCTATGCCCCTTTCTCTCTGGGAAAAAAAAAAAATCTAATAGATAGCTCCGTTTCAACAGCAAAACAGCATGTGTGTGTATAACAGCAATTCAAAGGAAGATTTACCCCATATTCTTTCTTCCACCATTGCTTCCTAGTCTTTGATTCCCCCCATCTACAGAGTCTTGTTTCCATAAATCCCAGCTTCTCCTGATTTCAATCTCCCTGCATTGCTTTTTTTACAAGGTCATCTATACATCTTGGGTTTTTTCTTTCTTTTTTCTTAATAAAGCAGTTTTATATTTGTAAATATAGTAATTTTACTGAGAAATGTTGAATATTTCCCTAATAACTCAGGACAATTCTTTGAAGTGAAAATAATACCTTGGCACCAGAAATCCTAGGATTAGTGTTCATTGTGGAACATGCCAAAGAATTCAGACTATGATAATAACTGGTTTTAGGAAAATACCTTTCTCTGAATACATTAAAAAAGACAATGTCCTGGTACCTTTACCATAGTCTCCCTTTCTCCTGTCATTATATTCCTTAAGATATGGATTCGCTTTTGATTGAAAGATTTTTGAAGTAACATCTATCAAGTAGAAGAAATACTGCTTTTCATTAGGGTTCCCAAATATTCCAGGGTTTGTTTGTTTCTTTGTTTCTTTGTGTGTTTGTTTGATGGGTGTTTGACTCAACACATAACTATCTTTTCTTTTCATTTCCTTTAGTCTTTCTGTATTGAGTGCACTTGTGAGGGAGGGACTTGTGGTGTGCATGTTGTGTGATACATTTAGTGGCAAATTACAAAATAGAAGACTTTGTTTAAATACAACAGGAGTGAATGTTGGACTCCACTGTTTCCCAGGGTCTGTTTGTTTAGTTTTTCCTGCCGTAAAATACCCCAGGGGCATGCCTTTTACCCCAGCTGGATAATGGACAATTTTGAAGATGCAAACCCCAGATGGGGAGATATTCCATATTGATCCTACTAGAACTGCGATATAAATTAGATTCTTGAGTAGAGTTGCTATGATATGTTGCAAATATTCCCTGTTTTGGTAACATTTCAGTGATAAATAAGTAATATTAAATTAGTTCACCAAACCTGATTCTGAACTATCTATAACTCTCCTTGTAACTCACAGAGAAAATAAGGGTGTTGTGGGTTTGCCCAGGAAGGGTCAGTCTTGCAAGTGACATATGTTGCAGGAAGCAGTACACCTTACTTCTTGAGAAACAGAGCCAGTGACCAGCTAGTTTTGAGCATTGATAACTATATAATCCAATTAAAAGTTGTTCTGCCTTCAGAAAAAAAACATATTTAAGAGAGCAACACCTGAGAAAAAACTCTTTTCCTGTCTTGTTGCTGCCAGAGAAGCAAGTCCTGTGCTTCTCTCTCTGGTAAGCCTGGGCCCTTGCCCTCTCCCCCCACCTCCCTCAGAGGGGGGAGGGGGTGTCAGAAGGGAGTTTGAAGCAGCAATGCAGCTGAGCGTGGGGGAGGACCCGGCCTGAGCTCTCCAGCTCAGATGCAGTTCAGCAAATAGGCAGGGGCCGGGCCGGCTCCATCCGACTCGGGCCAGGCCCTGCTCTGTCACCTTGGGCCAGGCCAGCCCCCTCCTCCCCTCCCCTCCCCACCCTGGGCCAGGCCGGCCCCTCCGGCTGGGCCAGCTTTGCAGAGCGAGGCTAATGAGACTCTTGACTGCTTCTGCAGCACGGCTCAGACTCTTTAAACAACCCGGCAGAGAACATGGGACTGCCGCAGAGGCCCGAGAAAGAAATTAACCCTTTCATTACTCAAATAAAACTTGCAGGCAGCTGTCCTCTACACAGACAGAGAAAGAGTGAAGACACAGAAACACAGTATAAAGACTCAAAGTTAGTGAGAGAAGTAGAGCCGATGCCTGAAGAAAGAGGAGCATGAGGAGTGCTTTTGATGTGAAAGCTGAAAATTCTTCTGTGAAACCATGGTTGAGACTAAGCTAAAATATTCTTTGTAATATATGAAGACATGGTCTAAGGGGGGATGTGACGTTCTACCTGCAGCTAGTGCAGCCAGTGAACCAAGATATTTGTGTAGGGATAAGTAGATACTGAAGTAATTGCAGCCTGACAAGAAGTTTGAGCAGAGACAGAGAACTAGCTGTAATCCAGATCCTTTGCCCCGGGGAATGCGGGGAATACGTTGCCAGTCATGGAAGAAGGGGGATTTCTTTGCTGCTGTAGTAGAACCACTACCACTCATTCTTAAAAGAATACCTCATGAACCATCATAACTCACCATAGTAGCTGTGGGAAGGCTACTGGTGTGGGAGGGACTTTTCACAACAGGAAGAGATTTTTTTTCTCTTGGGCGGTTGCAAGTTGTGAGGCTGAAAACCATAAGAGCTGTATTTTTTGTGGAGAAGTTAACATGGTAAAGCAGAAGGAAACTTATCTCCCTAAATGAACTGAGAAAAGACTAATTTATAAGTGGTAAACTGACTGAAACTCAAAGTGTTGTTTCTTGTATTGTCATTGGGAAAAAAATGGAGAAATGGGAGGAGCAAAAGTGTTCTGAAGATTTTGTTCTGGTTTTTAATTTTTTTTTTTCCTCCCTTTTAGGTCTGTTAATAAACTTTCTTTATATTCTTTAAAGTCTGAGCCTGCTTTACCTACTCCTAATCCATATCTCACAGCAAAATTGAATAAAATCTCGTAAGTGTGCTGGCGTCTAGCCAGAAACTCAGGTGAATGAACTCAAACCACTACAAAGGGTTTTTTACTTTGAGATAAATTAGGCCTAGATAAATTCCCTATTTTTGGATAACCTTTATGGATGTGATAGCTCAAGGAAAATACTTTGTAATAACTAATTTTCAGTTTGTCCATTACCCTCTGTCCAACACAATACATAAACAGATGAATAGGGCCTTCACTATGGTATTCTTGATGCTATAGACTTCTCTGTGATAAGTAATGCAAGTAAAAATAATAAATTCTCTTTTTTCTTTTTTCATTTTTCATTATTTTATTGTTTTTCCTTGTTTTTCTCTTTCTTTTTCTTCCTTTTTTTCTTTTGTAATTTCTCTTTTTTGTTCTATTCCCTTTTATCTTTATTTTGCTTGCCACTTTTGTCTTCTATTTATTTTTTTTTCATAGTTTTCTTTTTTATATAAACCTGCTTAGTGTTTCCCATGAACTCACTTCAATTTTAATCATCCGGAAAAGACAGACATGTGATAGACACTGAGAACATAATCTAACGTCCTGACTCTTTGCTTCCATGGCATGAACTACAGCTGCTCTAGTTTGATTAGAGGTTATTTTAGACCAAATTGAAGACACCTACCAGGACAGACCTCTCCGTCTACACTGGATGATGTCCTCCAATGCCTCTTTGTCTCCAATGTATCTAATTATTCTCAGAAGCATGAAACAAGATTATACAATGTCCCATTGCTTCCTTTTAGCTAGAAAGCACCTATTAGTTAATGCTTTCATAACAATTTTGGGTAGTATCATTCCACCAAAACCAGCACAGCTATGTAATTTTGTACTTTCTGAGGATTTGCCCATGTTCTGATTGAGAAATAGTCTCAGGATCCAGGAGATGAAAATCTACAAGAGTACTCAACAGTGTGAAGAAGACAGTGTTTTATTTCCTAGTGGGTTTTTTTTCACAGTGTTTTATTTCACAGTGTTTCCACTGATTAAACGCTACAAAACAAACCTTAAAAGGCAATTAAGAGCATTTTTCTGATCATAGAAATTCATTCTGATGTCAATATTCTATGGAAGTAATAGGGTGACCCAGACTGCATTGTTAGTAAATGGATAATGGGACATGTGCAATCCAATTAAAACATCTATATCTAAAACTAGTGTAGTGGTTTGAGTTCGTTCACTTGAGTTTTTTGGCTAAATGCCAGCACACTTACCAGATTCTATTTAATTTTGCTGTGAGATAAGGATTAGGAGTTGGTAAAGCAGGCTCAAACTTTAAAGAATATAAAGAAAGTTTATTAACAGACGTAAAAGGAAGAAAAAAAAATTAAGAACCAGAACAAAACTATTAGAACACTTTTGCTCTTCTCACCTCTCCATTTTTTCAATGACAATACAAAAAACAACACTTCGACCTTTAGTCAGTTTACCACTTTTAAATTAGTCTTTCTTCAGTTCATTTAGGGAGAGGAGTTTTCTCCTGCTTTACCACGTTGACTTTTTCACAAGAAATACAGTTTTTATGGTTTTCAGCTTCACAACTAGCAGCCGCCCAGGAGAAAAAGATCTCTGCTTGTTGTGGAACATCCCTCCCACACCAGTAGCTTTCCCACTGCTACTACGGTGGGTTATGACAGTTCATGGGGTGTTTTTTTTTAAGGACGAATTGTTCTACTACTGCAACAAAGAAATCCCCTTCCTCTATGACTGGCAACGTAAATTTTCTTTGACCATTCCCCGGGGCAAGGGATTTAGATCACAGCTTCTTCTCTTCTCTGCTCAAATGTCTCATCAGGCTGCAATTACTTTAATATTTACTTATTTTCACACAGGTGCCTTGATTCACTGGCTGCACTGGCTGCAGGTAGAACATCACATCCCCCCTTAGACTATTTGTCATATATTACAGGGAATATTTTAGCTTGGTCTCAATTATGGTTTCACAGAAGAATTTTCAGCTTTTACTTTGTAGCACTCCTCATGGTCTTTCCGTCTAAGCTTCAGCTCTGCTTCTCTCACTGACTTTGAGTTTCTATGTTGTGTTTTTGTAAGTGTTCTCACTTTTCTTTTATCTGTGCAAGAGCAGATCAGTTTCTGCAAGTTTCATCTGGGTAATGAAAGGGTTAATTTCTTTCTCGGGCCTCTGCGACAGTCTCATGATTTTCCCGGGTTGTTTAAAAAGTCTGAGCCAGGCTGCAGAAGCAGTTAAGAGTTTTAATAGTTTCGCTCTGCGAAGCTGGCCCGGCCTGGAGGGGGCCGGCCCGGTTCTGCGAAGCTGACCTGGCCCGGAGGGAGCCGGCCCGGCCCCTGCCCGGCTCTGCCCGCTGTAGTTAACATGTTTTGCCCAGGAGCCGGAGAGTTCAGGCCAGGTCCTCCCCCACGTTCAGCGGCACTGCTGCTGCAAACTCCCTTCCAAACCTACCCCCCTCCCTGCTCTGGGGAGGGGGAGGGGGGAAGGTAAAGGCCCACTCTTACCAGAGAGAGAAGCACAGAACTTGCTTCTCTGGCAGCAACAGGACAGGAAAAACGGGTTTTTTCTCAGGTGTATCTCTCTTAAATGTGTTCTTTTCCCTGGAGGCGGAACAACTTTTAATTGGATTATATACCCATCAATACTCAAAACTAGCTGGTCGCTGGCTCTGTTTCCCAGGAAGCAAGGTGTACTGCTTCCTGCACCATAGGTCACTTGCAAGACTGACTCTTCCTGGGTAAACCCACGACAACTAGGATGTTTGACTTTCCCACTTTGAGTAGATATGATTTTTATGAACCACAGCCACTGAACTGAATTTACCTTCAAGTAGTGTTGACCCAGTGTGAACTAGGTAGCAAATCTCTTCTTGAAAAATGGATATATATGGTAAGAGGGTCATGTCTTTAACTATATTTTTTCCCCTAAAAAGGAAATATTCCTTATACAAACAAAACTGAAATGAAAAAAATTGCAAAATTACTTGTGTTACTTTGAGATGCATCAGTCGGTATGTGGTTCCTGCGATTAGACTTCATCCAATCATAAAAATTTTTACAATTCAAAATGGGAACAACTTTGGAAGAAAAAATATATTTTAAAGTTTGTAAACAATTATCCCTATGACCTGAAAACAAAAAAATAGGCAAAAATTACATTTTTTTAATCTTGTTTGAACCTATCATTGAAACCTTACTGCTTCTTCCTTCTCATACTCCCTTTAAAATCTTCCCAGCCTAGTTCTGTTGTCCACAATCAATTCTCTGTCTCCTAGTGATCTTATTTTAATATTTGCATGCAGCTGTTGTTCAGTCTTCATTTTACTAAGCTGGTTCGTATTGACTTGCTATCACAGAGACAATAGCAATAAGATCTTAAGCAAACAGGGCACTTGGACTTTTCATGATAGCATCTTCTAGCAAACTGAAAGTTTTAGTCTTAAATACGAAGATTTTTTTTCTCACTGGTACTGTAGCATCTCTAATTTGTCCTTCAAGTTTCTTCATTTCTTATAAGGAAATATGGAAAAAAATCCCAAGCAACCTTTTGGTGTAGTGTACTTTTGTTTACAAATAATTAAATTCTATATTGTTTCCTTTGCATTCTTTTCACTTACTCTCTTGACCTTCATTGCTGTGACTCAAGCTGCAGGAGCAAGACCCTGGCTTCCATTGGTCTAAAAGTATTCTTGACTTTGAGCATCACGTTTTTAAAGCAGGAAGAAATTATGGTCTGAGTGAGGCTGTGGAAGTCCTGCACAAGACACGGATCTACCCAAGATATATCAGCATTTTGAAAAATCAGCTTCAACCATCTTTTCGTTCACACCTCCTGTCATCTTGAAAGGTGCATGTAAATTTTCAGACATAACTTGTGCTATGTCTATCTAATTTACTTCCTTCCATACACAGACACATAGACACAAACATATCACTTGAGTGTTTTTTATGCGTAGAGAAAACAAACCAGTGCAAGCTGTAATAGAACTGCTAATGAGCTGATGTTATCTATCAACCTATTTAAAATTCTGTTCTCTTTCTGTTTTGCCTTTGGAGGGGTTGTAATTTTAATTTTCAAGTGCAGTCTTATTTCTTCTCCTTAGTCTTCCCATACCACTGTGCACAGTCCACACACCCACACAGGCACACAAATCACAGTGCCCTGACTGGAAGGAATCAGTTATGCTTCAGTGCTCTGTCTTGAGTTGCTTCCATTAGTTGGTACTTGGTATATCTTTATTTTTCAGGGGATGGCGATTATAATGCCATCCAGAAGCCTAGGAATGGTCTGGGGACAAGAAAAAACCAAGACATTTCCCGTGGTTTATAGTACAAGGATATGTTATGTAAGGAAGACAATGTGAAGGGGACAGATGATATAATTCCTCTATTGCAAATTGTGTATATATATTCTTATAAATCAGTCAGTATGAAAGTGATTGACACCAGTGAACTATGTCATAACCTGAACATTGAATCCATCATAGTTTTGGTTTAATAATTCTTAGTTAAATATCTAAAAGATATAATTTCCTGATAGATTTTAATCAAACCTACATTCCTACTATTTATACCATTTGATAATGCCTTAAAAACATAAAAAGAAGTTACACAGAATTACAGGGGATGTTAGGATCTTCACAGTATAATATTAATAAGGCAGATTGGATCAGTTCATCTGTTCCAATGGCAATCTCATCCATTTTTTTAATTATTATTCACTGCACTTGCTTTCTTATTGCTTTTCCTAATCTAGTTTTAAATGTCTGAACAATGAAACATCTGCTGGCGAATATCCCAACATTCCCTGGGAGAATCATACAAACCAACCAAACATTTCCACAGTATACTTTTCAGCTGATCATTTGCTCCATGTCGTTCATCATTACTGTATTCCTTTACCTACCTTAATTTTTCTTTTTTTTTTAATTTTATTTACTTTGCCTTTATTTGGAAAAAAACTTTGTCCTTCAATAGTATGGTAGAGTGTTTTCTGTAAAGGTTTCCTTCTGCTTTTGGAATGCATAAAAATTTTGAATTTTCTACAGTTTATTGTTCCTAAAAAAAAAATAAAATTCTTAACAAAACACGACTAAAAAGATTTCAAAAACCTTCTTCACATTCATAGACTATACAAAGACTGGTTTTCCAGACTTTAGTAAACAAGCAAGCAAGATAATTGACGCTGAGACAGGATTTATTGTGATAATTTTAAAACAACTCTGATTATAAGTCTGCTTTCATGAGAGGGAAACGCAAATGTGGGATCATTTCAGTGTATTGCAACCAGTCAATGGCTGATGTCAGAATTCAGGAATCTGGTGGAAAAACAGCTCATAACTGCTGAAGGATTTATACTTGAGTAGTGGATTCAGCTTTATGTACGTAAGAGGCTCTCTTTCTGCAGGGTACTATAAGGTAGATCCCATGAAGAAGGAAAGAATATGCTCTCTGTGTGTTTTATATGTATCACCTTCTTAAATTGTTTGGATAGGTGATTAATAGAGAGGACTATAATCTCAATTTTGTGCAAACTTCTGAATAAAATAATGGCAACTGTAAGGCAGAGAAGATGAGAAGGTTAAACTTTGATGGAAGAAAACAGGTGAGTGATGGTGCTGAAATAATCAATTAGATGAGAAATATATGGAAAAATAAACAAAAGGGCTTGACAAAAACTATCAAAAGGATAAATATTGAGTGATTTACACTCAAGCTATAGCAGCTTCCATGAGTCCTTATGGAAAAGACTTGGTTTTTGAAAAAAATAGAAGAAGATGGAAAAAAGTTGATCTTATCATAATGACCTTAATGGTTAAATATTCTCTCAAATGTCAAGTTGTTTGCATTAATTCTGTCCTCAGATAGTGAAGCCAGTCTGCACACAGCACTCCCCTCAAAAGCGGAGTTCCTCACATGAAGTTTCTTCAAAGCATAGGGCTTGGGAGACTTACCAACACAATAGTCTGGTTAGGGAGCCTTAGCTTCATTTCTACCCTAAAATGTAGGTGCAGCATCAAATACATTGGTTCCTGAGCAGGCCACTTGTTTCCAGTTAGAGGACAGAAGGGGTGGGTAGAGTTCAGAAACTGAAGGCCGTATGCAGAGTCAGGATCTTAACTTCTGGTTGACTCAAGGACCACTTGATTCTGAGAAAGGTCTTAGAACAATAGCAATAATTAAACTTCTTTCTGACTAACTGAGGGATAGAACAGAGAAGAGAATTCTCTTGTGCATGGGATAAGATTTTTATTGCCTTTATCCTTCTTATTTTTATAGAAATGCATGTAAATATTTAGATATAAAGGTCTACCTCTGAACTAGATTTCTCAACTCCTGTTACCATCAAGAAACTCAGTTTTACTTGTTAAAAAGAGGTGTCTAATGCATTCACTGTGCTCTAGATAATTGCTTCTGACTTCCAAATTCCAGTCCAGAGGGGTGTAGGCATTTTACAGTCCTGCCAGACCCATGTGGTTATTTCATACTTTCTCATAATCTCAAATGACAGTAGATGTTTTTACTTGAGCCAGTTAAGTTTGTTAACAAACACAATAGAGCCTACCGAGCTGTTCAGCTTATGAAGTTTAGATGTGTGTTTGAGGACTAAGTGCTTAGTTTTTTGGACAATCTGTATTTCAATTAGCATCTGTGGACTACTATGCAAACTTTTATATCCTTTCTTTGTTGAAAGCTTGACACCAATGTCTTCATTGCTTCCTGGACCATCACTATACTTTATCCAGTGTATCCATATCCGTCTTTCACTACAGGGCCCAGAAATAGACACAGAACTGGAGATGTCTCACCAGTGCTGAGCAGAGGGAAAGGATCACCTTCCTTAACCTTCTGGTAATATTCTTGGTAGTATAGCCCAGGAAGCTGTTGGTCTGATTAGCTACAAAGTCAGATTGATTATTCAATTTCTTGCCCACCAGGAGCCCCTTAGGTCCTTCTCTGACAATGCTGCTTTCCAAACAATTGGCCCCCAGCTCATCTTGGTACCTGGAGTTATTTTTCTCCAAATTTAAGACTTCACGTTTTCTTTTGTTGAACTACTTTTGCTGTCTTTTTAGGCCTTCTTATTCTGGAAATATTTATTTGTCTGCACTCCAATGTGACTATCTTCCTAACCTGAATACCTTTGTAAACATTCTACACTTCATCAGGCTTATTTTGTATATGCCCAAAAATGCATCAATCTGACAGGCTCTTTACCTTTTTCTTACTTCATAGAAAGAGTATCCTTTCCATAAGTCCTTTGAAGAATCAAATCTCTCAAAGCGTTTAATTACAGTTAGAGAGTGCCAGTTTTATAGCAGTGTAATGACCCAGAGGAATCACACAAGCTATGGCAGGCTTTCCTAAAATTTCTCCTTCACCTAGAAGCTCCCTCTTTCCAGGAAAGCATTCCAGGTGCTCTGTGCTCTCATTTCAGGACCCTGCATTCCACAGGTGTCCTGATGAGGAAAAGCTGGGTGATATGACATCAAGTTACAGAGATTTTCATCCCTTATTAACTTTAGCCTATTCATTCATTCAAAAACTATTGCATAACTATGTATGCATTCCTGTGTTCTGAACTATGCAAGTCCTCATTGACTGTTTCCTTATGAAAATCCACAGATGCCATAGGTAGCCTGCTAAAGCCTTTTCTACCTGCTTTCTTCCTGCATTAGTTCTCACCTGCTGCTGCTGCCTCTGCATGTATTTGTCCCCTCCTCCTTGTCTCACTCTCCTTGTCTCCTCTCAAGGCATTAGAGCCAAGAAAATCTGAGATTTATAACAACTGTGTGATACCTGTTCCACCGTGATGTCAATTTAATTTGAACCAATTTGACAACCCTGGTACTAACGCAGGATCAGAGACCACAATGATAGTACAATATCGGTCTCTTGTTAAGCTTCCTGCACCTGCTATTGCTTCCCTCTGTAATTGCCCTAGATCAAGAGACCTATTGTAAATGTGTTAAATTTTGCTGACAACTCAAAGCTGGGAAGACGCAGGAACTTAGGCTTAAGAGGCAAGGAAAATTCAACAAGAT
Organism: Orthonyx spaldingii; assembly: GCA_013397795.1. Classification (NCBI taxonomy): domain Eukaryota; kingdom Metazoa; phylum Chordata; class Aves; order Passeriformes; family Orthonychidae; genus Orthonyx; species Orthonyx spaldingii. The sequence continues at coordinate 14,294 of VZTJ01006184.1, read as the reverse complement.
TTGCTGGGCTCTGGGCTGTTATGCAGCAAATGAAATTCGGTATTGACAAACACACATTAATGTAATTGGTCAAGGGAAGTGTGTGACTAAAAGAGCAAAACTGCTGAGTAAGAAAAGGAAGGGTTTAAAGGGATGCTGATATAACATTCATATCAGAGCCGACACCAAAATCTCTGTTCAAGTGCAAAGAAAGTCTTTGAATGTCGAATTGCTCTTTAACTGACTTAGATTTCTACATATTCCCTCTTTCTGAAATACTTCACTGGTAAAGCTGTTGCCTAAGTGGGAAACTGAGGCTACATCACCCAGTCTTATAAAACTCACTGAATTCATTTGCAATAAATAACTTTGGTCACCTGCTACCTAAACACCAATGCGATTTGTGGGATCTGTGTTTATCAAATCAACATCGACACTGATAAGTAATTATTAGATATTTTGTTGAGCAACAAAACTACTCAGCTCTTTTTTTGATAGAGTAAACCCCATATTCCTGACTTTACTATTATCTGAATGGGTTGTGTGTGTCCCTTTGAGCTGGATTACCTGAGGATTAGTTTATCACAAATAAGTAAGGATGTGATTCATCTTCTCTAACATAAGTTGTCTAAAATTTAGAGGTGTAAGTCTGATTTCATTACCTAAGAATTCCTTCATGACAGTCCAGAACAGAGAGAAACAGACATTCCCAGAGATTGATTTGTATTAATCTAATTTTGATATATATCTTAAAGTGAGCGAATCACTCCTGGAAGGATTTATTGATCAGTTCATCTATGTTCAGGCAAATGAGTCTCACCTAGTAATCCAAACTGTTCCATCAGAAACATAGCTTTTTAATTGTTTCTTTTCACATCCTTTCTCTTTCTTCTCTACCAACCTTCATTCACAGCAAATTGCTATTTTTCTTCTAATGTGTATGTGTCAGATGAATTTCAGTGCCATGAGTCCCATGGATTAAAAACATGAAGCCATGAATATCACCTAAAATGTATGAAAAAATGACTTTTGTTTGCTCCTCTGGGCTGCAGTTCATAAGGATCCATGACTACCACTGTCTTTTTGAACTCTCTCACTTTTCTTGTCATGTTGAAAACTTCAAATTCCTGACAATACTTTGCTACAGTATCACAAGCCCTGTCCTGTAGCTGTTCTTCACTTCTTAGTCCAGTGCTCGCTGTATTGATTTTCTCATGCTCACGTGCAGGACCTGAGCTCATTCTGTGTTTTGCTAAGAGTTTGTGTATTTACTGCAGCATTTTATACTTGTTTGCAGTGATGGCCGTACTCTCCTTTACATACGTGTCTGCAGCACTGGTCTTGAAATTCACATGTTACTTCCATTTTCCTCAGACTCCTTACACCAGGGCACGAATTTGAAACGAAAAGGAGATGATTAATTTAGTCCGAGTGCAGCATAGGGATAGGAAAAACTGTAGAAAAGCACAAAATAAGCTGTGATCCTAGAAGCTCTGAATGAAATTTCTCCATGCAGTGGAGGTTTTTGTACTTTAAAATCAAATCTCAGTGACTGCGTTTGGGCCATCATTAATTTATGACTAATCAAGTCCACTCCTATTACTTAATCCTGTTGTCATGCTCAGACTGCAGCTCTACATTTATGCATTTGTGCTACAGAGGCTCAGACTCCAGATAATGCTCATCAGTTATTCAAGCTGATGATGACTTGATTTTCATCTAGCATGAGCTGAGAGGTCAGCCAGATAGGAAAACTCAGGCACAGGAATCAATCCAGATGCTGAGTATCTGCATGCAAGCTCTTCCTGCTGTTGTGAGCACGGACTTGACTGATGAGAGCTGAGTTAGAGTGCAGGCCAAGCTCAAGCCTAAGACCCTTATCACAGGAGGGTGAGAACAGTGGTTGCCTCTGTTGCCTCTCTCCATTAACGTTAATGTCATGGCTTTAATCCTTTTGCACTTTAGACCTTTTATATAAAGCATGAACAAAGTTCCACAATATGGATGACAGCTTGAAGTGACCTGAAAAATATTCCTTCATAGGAAAAAGGCATCCTATAATGATGAGGTTAATAAAGAAAAAGTAGAGAAAAGTTTTTCCCATTCCTCACTATTAACTCGAAATTCCTCTGTCATGGTAATGCTTACTTCAGGCTTCGATGTAAAGCCAAGGTTTAGGGTGTGCAAAACAAGCTTCTGTCTACTTCAGGGAGAGGTTTAAGGTGGGGG
>VZTJ01006183.1:216214-227836 GCA_013397795.1 Orthonyx spaldingii | reverse complement strand
GGTGGCCTGCACACTGCTACAGTGATGGGCTTTGGGGGTCCCAGAACTCAAGGACCACGACTATGAGAATGATAAACTCCCAGTCAACCCTGAACTTGTGCAGGATTTGCTGTTCCACCTGAATCCCCATAAGTCGGTGGGGCTTGATGGGATTGATCCTAGGGTACTGAGCTGGCTGATGTCATCGTGAGACCTCTCTGATGTTTCAATGGACTTCAGAGGTGCCAGTCAAATGGAAGCTGGCAAAAGTCCCAGTTTTCAAGACTGGCAGGAAGGATGACCCTGGTAACTACAAGCCTGTCAGTCTCACTTCAGTGACTGGTAAATTTATGGAGAAGATTATTCTGGGAATTACTGAACAACACCTGAAAGCCAATGCAGTCACCAGGGGAAAGTCCCGCTTGAAAAGCTTACTTTTCTTTCATGACAAAGACAACCCACTGAGCTGACCAAGGGAAGCCAGTTGGTGTAATCTCTTCTGATTTCAGTAAAACTTTTGATGCTGTCTCTCCCAGGATCGTTCTGGACAAACTGTTCAGCCCACAGCTGAATAAACACATTTGATGGGTGAGCAACTGGCTCATGTTTTGAGCACAAAGGGTTACAGTGAATGGGGTGACATCAGACTGGTCACCTCTCACTGTGGGGTTCCACAGGGCTCCGTCCTCAGCCCTGTGCTCTTCAACATCGTCATAAAGGACTTGGACACAGGACTGGAAGGGATACTAAGCAAGTTCATGGATGATATAAAACTGGGAGGAGCTGTTGATTCCCTCAAGGGCAGGGAGGACCTGCAGAGACATCTCAACAAATGAGGAAAATGGGGAGGCACCAGTGATTTGAAGTTCAACAAGGGAAAGTGCCAGATTGTGCACGTGGGATGGGAGAACCCCAGATGTACAGACTGACTGGGGAAGGAGAGGCTGGAGAGCAATGTTCTGGAAAGGGATCTGGGAGTCCTGGTCAATGACAAGGTGAGCATGAGTCAGCAGTGCCCTGGCAGCCAGGAGGGCCACCCGTGTCCTGGGGGGCATCAGGCACAGCATCACCAGCCGGGCAAGGAAGGGGATTGTCCCACTCTGCTCTGCACTGGGGTGGCGTGCCTTGAGTGCTGGGGGCAGTTCTGGGTGCCACAATACAAGAAAGACAGTGAGCTGTTAGAGAGTGTCCAAAGGAGGGCCATGACGATTTTGAAGGATCTGGAGGGGAAGCCCTACAAGGAGCGACTGAAGTCACTTATCTTGTGCAGTCTGGGGAAGAGAACACTAAGGGAAGTGGAAAGGCAGACACTGATGTCTTCTCTTTGGTAACCATTGACAGGGAGTCTTAGGCTGGATATTAGGAAAAGGTTTTTCACCCAGAGGGTGGTTGGACACTGGAACAGGCTCCCCAGGGAAGTGGCCACAGCATCAAGCTTGCCAGAGCTCAGGAGCCATTTCGACAATACTCTCAGGCACATAGTGTAACTCGTGGGGTTGTCCTGTGCAGGATTGTGGTATCCTTCTAATTCAGGATATTCTATGATTCTGTGATTTTTTTTAGCACACAAGGTTTTTTTTGGATGATCATGTGGCATTGCCTGTCTTACAGAAATGTTTTCTCCAGTTCACATCACTGATCCCACTTCAGAATTTGACAAAAGCAAATGTTTTTTTTTTTTCTGTTCCAGATATGAGCAAGACAGTGGTCATGACAGTGGGAGTGAAGATGCCTTCTTTGACTCATCACAGCCTTGCACACTGGTCACTTTAGGCATGAAGAAGTTTGTTATCCCTGCGACACCTGCTGCTCCCAAGGATCCAGCAAGCAGAATCCTTCCCCTGCCGTCGTGCTTGGGCATTTGCCTTGACTGTGACAGAGGCAGGGTAGGGTTTTATGATGCAGGCCGTATGAAGTGCCTGTATGAATGTGAGGTGGATTGCTCTGGCATCATGTACCCAGCATTTGCTTTACTGGGCAGTGCAGCCGTGCATCTTGAGGAAGCTGTCACAGCCAAGTACAGGGAGTACCACGATGACATCTAACTCAGTAATCGCTTCCTGTTGCTCTTCCAAGATGGAAAATGAGAGCAGAAGAATTCTACCTTAGTTTTCAGTCCTGATAAATTATATTCTACGTATGTGTTGGTCACAAGCGTCTGGCCTATGGTTTTTGAAAATAAATGGTCTGGGCGCTTCCTGCACCAGAGGAATTCTCCTGCCTTTCTTGTGATCTGTGCAATGCTGTTCTCTGCAGACTTCTTTTCCTGGGGGAAGCAGGGAAGAAGTCTGACTAGCAACCAAAATCTACTCTTCAGGACTAACAACCAAAATTTTACTCTTCGGGGTAGAAATCTGCCTTTTATTTAACTTAAATCCTTACATAGTCAGTTTTGTATTTAAGGAAGTCAAAGCTGACGATGTGTGATTGCCATTCTCCTTTTAAGAAATCTGCCTGAATGCCTCTGCGGGGTCAAATGCTTTCCAGTTACCCCTGAGCACCAGTTGGGCCTTTCAGCACAAAATAGCATTTAAAAAAATATAATATAAAAGAGGAAGAAATTAGAAATGGTGTTGAATGTGTAAGTTATATTTGGAATGATGAGGGTAAACTTGAATCTGATTGCATGTTGTATACCCTTAACGTGATTGTAAGTTAAAACTCAAGTTCTGACACTTGGTGTCATATAGTTGGTGGCATAATGGTAAGTTTCTTTATTCTTCCAGGCTTTTACTATAAGCTATCTAAAAGAAAGTGCAATTGTATCTTAAATGTCAGAATTTGGAGTAAAAAATCAGAAATGTTTGCATGTGTGAATAATAGTACCTGGTATTTAGGCAAAAGCAAATGAGTTACTGACACTGAGTAATCATATGTGAATTTAAAAAAAAAAAAATCAGGTATTTCTTTTAATACTTGCTTTTATAGGTTAGTTTCTTTTTATCTAGTAGCAGCTTAGATTTTTCTTAGTAACAATATTAAAAATGCACTGGTTAAGTTTTGAAACCTAATTTCTGCCTTAAAGGATGTCTCCCTTCAAATTCAGTTCCTCTACTGTTAAAAACTGTATTACATAGTAATTTTTCACAGAATTATAGAACCATGGAACAGCTTGAGTTGGAAGGGACCTTTAAAGATCATCTAATTCCAACCCCCTTGTCATGGGCAGGAACCCCTTCCATTAGACCAGGTTGCTCAAAGCTGCATCCAATCTGACCTTGAACACTTCCAGGGATGGGGCATCCACAGCTTCTCTGGGAAACCTTCTTCAATGTCTCACCACCCTTATTGTTAGACATTTCTTTCTTATATCCCATCTAAATCTAACCTCTTTTAGTTTAAAACCATTGCCCTTTGTCCTGTGTCTCCAGGCCTTGGTAAAAAGTCTTTCTTTTAAATCCTTTTTATATATTAAAAGGCCATAATAAGGTCTTTTTGGAGCTTTTCTCTTCTCCACGCTGAACAGCTCCATCTTTCACAACATGTCTTCACAGGAGAGGTGTTCCAGCCCTCTGACAATTTTTGTGCCCCCCCTCTGGAATCACTGTGTCCTGGGGGCCCCAGACCCAAACACAGTATTCCAGGTGGGATCTTGATAGAGCAGAGTGGGAGAATCATCCCCCTTGCCCTGATGGCCACCGGGCAGCTCAGGATGCTTTCTGTGCTGCAAGCACACGTTGCTGGTTCATGGCAAACTTTTCATCCACCAGGATGCCCAAGTCCTTCTCTGCAGAGCTGCTCTCCACCCCCTAGTCTGTATTGACAGTGGGGATTACCTGGGTCCAGGTGCAGGACCTTGTGCTCGGTCTTGAGGAACCTCATGAGATCCACATCAACACTGGTGCCAGTACAGATCCTTGAGGGACACCACTCATTACTGGTTTCTGCTTGGACATTGAGCTATTGACTGTGATTCTTTGGGTGTAGCTATCCAGCCAATTCCTTATTCGTTGAACAGTCCATCCAATTAAACCCTTCTCTTTCAAGTTTAGAGGCAAGGCTGTTGTGGGGGATCCTATCAAAGGCCTTACAGAAGTCCAGGTACATGGCATCTCTTAGTTCTTCCCTTATCCACTGGTGCAGTCACTTGGTCACAGAACACCACTAGGTGAGTCAGGCAGCGTTTGCCCGTGGTGAACTCGTTTGGCTGTCCCTGACAACTTTCTTGTCTTTCACGAGTTTTGACCTGTCTTCCAGGAGGATCTGTTACTTGATCTTACTGGGAACGGAGGTGGACTGCCTCTCTTTATAGAAACCTATGTATAAAAAAAAGTAGGGTTAGTGCCCTGTTGACTTGTGGAAAAACAAGGATCTAAAGTGAAGGATGTTTCTAATAAGTACGTAGGGCTTTCTAATTTGGGGATATGCTTTGTAATTTGGGGATATGCTTTGTAATTTGGGGATATGCTTTGTAATCTGGGGATATGCTTTGTAATTTGGGGATAGTGTTGCATCTTGATGAATGTGTGTGAAGTATGTGTACTAGGTACATGTATACAGCTGTAGAGCTGTGAAACGGGACCTGAAAATCACAATACAGTTAAGTGAATGTAGGTCATAATGCAAAACATTCGTGGGCTTTGCTGTCTGAACTGTTGTACTGATCTGACCTGGAGTCCACCTCTCCCAGTGTCTTCACTCCTAGGCTTTTGACTGTGACCACTGTCAGAAAAAACTCTCAGAAATGGTTGTCTGTGCCAGCATGAGTGACAGGCCTTTCTGGGCTAGAAAGGCCCAGCAAGGGAAACTTCTTGTCTGGATCTCACCTGCAAATGTTTGTGTCTTGATAAGGTTGGGTGGAAGTGCACTCCACAGATTCAGTGTGAGTTGTGTGAGAAACGCTTTGATGTCCCAGCAGAGGGTGTGAAGTAGGGGGTATCTTTTGGAATTTTCTCCTGCAGGAGAAAAGACAAATTGTCCCTTACTAGTTAGTCTTTTGGTAATTTCTTCTGTTTTAGATGGTTATCCTCACAGTCTTTAATTTCTGTCATTCCCTCCCTTTCATCTTCCCTCTTGCCAGATTGAAGCCATTGCTCTCTGCTCGCCTGCTGAACAGTCTGTCCACGAGACACTCTGTTGCTGTGAAGGATGACAAAATTTTGTTTTACTTCTTTCTGTAGTTCTAAAACCGTATTTGCCTTTTTTTGGTTTGATACCCAATACTAGGCTGATGATGAAGCTTCTTCTGCAGTGTTTTTCTTGCAATCCTGATGGTTAGGTGTGCACATAGGGTTTTCCCCACCTGGTGTGCTGTTTTGCATCTGTTTTTGTTGATAGTGCTTGTTTACCTAGTCACTAAGTTTGAGGGCCTTCTGCAGCTCTTCAGTCACTTCTAGACTTGGATGTTCCTGAGTAGCTTCATTGGTAACACAAACATGACTATTGTTTTTGTTTGTTTGCTTTTCCAGGTCTTCGAGCAAACTAAGTTGTAGTGAGACTCAGCAGATCTCTCTGCTATTGAAGTGTTTTTGTTTCTTCCACTTTTTTCCCCATCCAGTATTTATTAAACTACAAGTCAAGCACTGAAAGCTCTTACATGAGTATACTCTGTTGAGTAGGTGAGTCATGATCTTGCATGTGTCAGTGCAGCAGTCAGACAGGCCCAGGAGAAAGGATCCTCTCTTCAGGAGCTGTGACTTCTCCCCTTGTATAACTGGCAGTGGTCAGTTCATCTACCAAACCTAGTATCTGCTTAAAGATATAGATAGTGGGGCTGAACTCCCTGGTTTGTTGTTTCCAGACCAAATCTCCTTCCATAGACAAATGTTTCATTTTTGATTCCTCTGCTTCAGAAACTGGTCTAAATTAGAAGGTTTATGTCATGGTTAGCACTCCACATTTCCACACTGAGATTTTTTACAAGCATCTGGATTGGTATCACCGGACCTTTTGTTACTTTATGGAAATATTCATAAATGGAACACTATTGCAGATATGAAGACAGTGTCTCAGACTCATTGATCTAAAAAAGATTATTGGCTTGAGACTTTAGAATTAAGAAATTAAAAATTTAGGGGCTTTTTTCTACTAGAGTTTCAAATTCATTTAAGATGTCTTCTGCTATGCAATTCCTTATTCTACTGGACAGAAACTGATGCTACTTTAAACATTTATCTACCTTTTGATATATCTCTTTGTATTTATCTCATTTGAGTTTAAAAATTGATTTGGCTTTTCGTGTTACTTGAATACTTAGTATGCATTCCAGACGGTACTCTTTGGTGCTTACTCCAGCTTATTAAATAAAAAACACACTGTCAAGAGGGTCTGACAACACGCTGTGATATTTTTTCCACTACCATGGAAGTGTCAGCTTTCAGAAATACAGTTCAGCAATACTTGCCTATCCAGATAATTATTTTTTCAAGTTTCTCCCTATGAAACAGCACTTTACAATGTAGACTAAGCTAAAAATGGTGTGGTATTGTGTGAATCTTTGTGCAATATAGCTGTTTGGTAACCATGGTGTGACTTGCAAAGCTTCATGCAGGTGTGAATCATGTAGACACTTTTTAGATACCTGAAGCTTTAACAGAAAGGCCTTGTTTGAAAATATTCTGAAATGTAAAAGTGATGTCTTGGGGTTTTTTAAATAAAAACTGAAATACAGTATCTTAGTCATTCACATTATTACATCCCAGCTCTGAAGTACTCCGGTTGAAATATTTTTTTGTATAATATGTGGCAATAGGTGACTTGTGGGGAGAAAGCACTGCTTTGGTTCTCATGAGTGCCCATAAAACAGTACCTCTGATTTTAGGAGGACTGAAGAGTAGTTTGGACTGACTGCCAGGCTTTTTCTTAAGATGCTGATGTTAGGAACTTGACTGCCTGAGCCTCCCTCCCTAGTCAGGGAAGGAAAATGTGCATCCAGAAGGAACTTGACTCTTGAACGTTTTCAAGGGAACCTACCCATTCCCTAACAGAGGAAGCAGATGGTGCTTAGCTCTCCAACCCGAACAGCTCTGCCAAAATACCGCAGGTTGGGTGGACCTGCCCTGCTCTGCAGTTCTGGAAATTGGTGCCACTGCTTAAATCTGCATTCCTTTATTTCAGTCAATATTTACATTTGCTGATGCTGTTGTTTGCAGGATGTTTTAAAGTTCTAGCTTCTGGTGGTTGCTTGCCTTCAAGCCAGCTGTGTGTGCACCTGCAAACAACAGAGGCTGTATTCACAGGGAATCTGCTGTGAACTGTGCCAGCGCAGTTAAAGCAGCCAATTTGTGGATGTGTATGCTTTAGGAGAGGCAAGCTGACACTCCTGGGAAAGCGGGAGTATTGAAACCAAGAGCAGTATTCTGCTGAATTTTCACAGAATCACAGACTAGTTAAGGTGGGAAAGGACCTCTGGAGATCATCTAGTCTTAACACTGTTGCCAAGGCAGTGTCACTGTCATGGTTTAGGAATNAGAGCAGTATTCTGCTGAATTTTCACAGAATCACAGACTAGTTAAGGTGGGAAAGGACCTCTGGAGATCATCTAGTCTTAACACTGTTGCCAAGGCAGTGTCACTGTCATGGTTTAGGAATGGTATTCCTAAATTAAATGTTCCCATGGAAACACCCCACACCTGTGCTGCTTCCTCCCTTCCTTCCCCACTGCGGCAGGATGGAGAGGAGAGTTGGAGGCACAAAGAGGTAAAGATCATGGGTTGAGATAAGGAGAATTTACCAGAAACAGCAACAAAATAAGAAACTTAACAGCAACAACAGTAATACTAATAACAGAATGTACAAGACAGGCAAATAATTGACATGGAATTGCTCAGCACGTAGAACCTGGCACCACCTGAGGGCAGACCCTGCACACCTTGGTGAAAAACACACGCCCCTCTGTCCCCCACTGTGCAGGGCCTGAGCTGGTATAGAATAACCTGGCTGTGTCCCTCCTGGCTGCTGCAAAAGTTAACTCTGCCCTGGGCAAAACCAGGACATTCACCCAGAGCCAGGGAGAATGGCAGCATACCCGGGTGGGTTTTGAATGTTTCCAGTGACAGACTCCACGACTTCCCATGGCACTCCAGTGCTTTCCCACTCTCAGTTTAAGTTCTTCCTCACGTTGACAAACTTCTTGTCTTTGATTTTATGGCTATTATTCCTTGTCCTGTCACTGGGCACCACTGAAAAGGATCTGGCACCATCCTCTTGGCACTCACATTTGAGATACTTGTATTTATGAAGTCCCCTCTCAGTCTACTCTGGACTAAACAGGCCCAGTTCCCTCAGTCTCTCCTTGGGAGAGAGATGCACCAGACCCTTAATTATCTTTGTGGCCCCTGCTGAACCCTCTCCAGTAGTTCCCTATCGTTCTTATGTTGAGGAGCCCAGAACTGGACACAGCACTCCAGATCTGGCCTCACTAGGATGGAGTAGAGGGGCAGGATCACCTCCCTGTCAGCTGGCTGGCACTGCTTTTCCTGATGCAGCCCAGGATCCCATTACCCTCCTGGCCACACGGACACTGCCAGCTCATGGTCAGCTTGTCATCCATGAAGACTCTCAGATCCTTCTCCCCAGAGCTGCCCTCCAGTAAGTCAGCCCTCAGCCTGTGCTGGTACTTGGGGTTATTCCTCCCCAGACATAGTAACCTGCACTTGCCCTTGCTGCACCTCACTAGGTTTCTCTCCACCCAGCTCTGCAGCCTCCCAAGAACTCACTGAATGGCAGCACAGCCTTTTGATGTATCAGCCCCAGTTTCAGATCCTCAACAAACTTGTTGAGCATGCATTTCTATACCTTTGTCAGATCACTGATAAGTTGAACAAGGCTGAATCCAGTACTGATCCCTGGGGAATGCTACTGACCACAGTCCGCCAGCTGGATTCTACTGCACTGACCCTCTAACTCTGCCATTCAGCCAGTTCTTGATCCACTTCACTGTCCATTCCCCTCATGCACATTTCCTGAGCTTACCTACAAGGATGTTATGGGAGACAGTGTCAAAAGCCTTGATGCCAAGGTAGATGATATCCACTGCTCTCCCCTCAACAACTGTCCTGCCATGTCATCACAGAAGGCTGTCAGATTGGTCAAGCATGATTTCCCCTTGATGTATCCAAACTGACTACTCTTTGTCACCTTCTTTTCTTTTATATGCTTGGTGATGACTTCCAGAATGATCTGTTCCATCACCTTTTCAGGAAGGGAGGTGAAGCTGACGGGCTGGTAGTTTCCCATGTCCTCCCTTTTTGAAGATGGGGGTAACATTGGCCTTCTTCCAGTCATTAGGCACCATTCCTGTTCTCCATGATTTTTCAAAGATGATGCAGAGTGTCTTAGCAATGATATCTGCCAGCTCCCTCAGCTCCCAACCCTCTGAACATGGGGAAATCTTCCTTTCTCCAGCCTTTCTCTCTTAATGCTGAGGTCTGGGATTCCTGAGAGCCAGCCTCAGCAGTAAAGACTGAGGCAAAGAAGGCATGCAGTAATTCTGCCTTCCCTGTGCCTTCTGTCACCAGGGCCCCCATCTGATTCAGCAGCACCCCCACATTTTCCATAATGTTCCTTTTGCTGCTGATGTACATGTAGAAGCCCTTCTTGTTGTCCTTGATAGCTGTTGCCAGACTCAATTTCAAGTGTGCCTTGGTTTTCCTTGTTGTGTCCCTGCATATTGTGATGATGTTCCTGTAGTTCTCCCATGTGGCCTGTCCGTTTTTCTGTATCTCATAAATTGCTTTCTTCTGTTTGGCATTTACTAGAAGTTTCCTGTTCATGTAGGAAAGAACATATATTTCCACTTGGAGTGCTGTGAAAGGCAAGGAGGCTGGGATAAGAAAGGGAACATTTGGAAATAGGATACCTGCTTAAGTGTAAAACCTACAGCTGAAATTAATATACTGCACTGCTTAGAGTCAGTTACGGGATTGCTGCAGGTGGTAGAGATATATATGTATCAATTTGTGGTGTATGCATAAAAGAAACTCTCTGTTAGGCTGTTTTTCAATGCAGACAAATATAAATTCGTTGCTATAAAGGCAATGCATTTCTAAATGTCTGTGAGGAAAAAAAGAAAAAAGTACTTAGAAGGTCAAAACCTGACTATCTGAATAGTCTGTGCCAAAGAATGTCTGGTCTCAAGCCCCACAGTACCAACCAATTAAAAACTCTGTTGCTTTACAGCATAAGATATTTGCTTCAACTTCAGTGTGTCTGGCCATCCATTTGGATGAAATATGTGGGGTTTTAGGAACGTGACCCTTTCAGTGACCTTGGAAGGAGTCATGTGAGCAAAGCTTGTGGCCCAAAATGGCTCTTGCTGAGGAGCACCCCAGATGAAATCCTACCGCAACCAGAGCCACCTGTTCCAAATTGTGATTCAAGGGACCCAGCCAAGGACCAGGAAAGCCCAGTGGCAGGTCTGTAAGCCTAAGAGAAATTCCTGCCTAGCAGCTGGGGGTGTCAGCCTTATCTACTGACTGACTCAGTCCAAAAAAATCCCACCAACCAAACCACAACACGAACGGAACGGCACGGAAAGGAACCGAGCCGAACCAAACCAAACCAGCAAAAGCCCCAAATACCAAACACCGCCCAAATCACAAACGAGCAAACCAAACCAAACACACAAACCGACCCCAAAGCGGAGGGATCCCGCCGGTTTCCCGGCCGGCCCGGCGGCCGTGGTGCGGCGCTGTCGGCAGAGGGCAGCACTGCCCCGAGCGGGCGCGGGGCCGGCGCGGGGACAGCGCGGGGACAGCGCGGGGACAGCGCGGGGACAGCGCGGGGACAGCGCGGGGACAGCGCGGGGACAGCGCGGGGACAGCGCGGGGACAGCGCGAAACCGCTCCCGGCCCGGGAACGCAGAGCGCCCTCGCCTGCTGCTCTATCAGCGGGAAACAAGCGCCTCCACCTCCCGGGAATGCCCCGGGACACCCGGCAGAGCAGCCGCGGGGCTAGCGAGCGGCAGCAGAGGCACTGGCTGGCCAAGTCCCACCTGTGCGCTCACGGGTGCCCGGGGAGATCCCCAGCCCCGCAGGAAGGACCTGGTAGCCCTGCAGCCCCTCCAAGAGCTGATATGTGCAATGCTTTGCCGGCAGGTTCCCACACAGAGAAGACAGCAAACGCCAATTTGCCGATGGATTGCCAAAGAGCTGCCAAGCCTTTGCTTACCCAGGTTCCCCATGCAGAAGTGTGACAGGTGAATCTGTGACCTGTGTCGCTGGTAGAGCTGGGCACTGTCCTGGTGTGGCCATCTGTGGGTCATCTAGGTGTGACAGGAGATGCAGGGTTACCACCCCTGCACCCTGTCTGCTTTTATTGCACTGGTGCTAAGACAAACACGGCAAAGTGCGAGAACAAATTGCAGGATATATGCACTAGGTATGCACTAGTTGGGATGTACACGTTAGGGCTACCCTTTTTACACGGGTAAAAATCTGCTGTGCCATACTGCTTGATAGAAGTAAGAGAAATTTCAAAGCCTAGCCGACAGGCAGAAACATAAGATGTATCTAGTGAAATATAATTAAGGAAGAAGTATATGTGTTGTTAAGGACACCGGAGAAAGCAATCACTCATTAAAAAAATTAACCAGTTTTAACTAAAAAGAGTGACTAAAGCCAGGGAGCAACGAGAAGGGATTAGCCCCTCCCCCACCAGAGGCCCCTCCACATGCAGCAGCCGCAGCTTGTCACAGGAGAAGCA
>VZTJ01006183.1:117540-215986 GCA_013397795.1 Orthonyx spaldingii | reverse complement strand
CAGCGCCACCTGCTGGGCACCCACCCTCATGACATCCCGTTTAAATTTAACCTGCGTCACCAAGGCCTAATAAGAAGACCCCAAACCCAGACTTATATAACTGATACATAGAACTTTGAACCTGAACCCGTACTACCCAGAACGCAAACCAATAGAAACACTTATAACAAACCTGAACCCGTACCACTCGGAACATGAACCGAAAACATTTGTAACGTGTTCACTTGGCAGTGCTGAGGATCAGGCCTGTGTACAGAAAAAGAGATTTCCACCTGCATTTGGTTTATGCATCTGCCAAACATGCCTCGGACTTACACTTCTGATATCTTTAAAAATACCAGAAGCACTCAGCTTTTGCCACCATCGCAGGAACACTAAAATGGAGTGCTGCCCTGGTCACCAGGTCTGTTTTCTTGACTGTTGGAGCAGCAGGTGATCAGGGGTTGCTTGTGTGAGTACATGAGCCAACCAAAAAGATTACACACCTTTTCTCTTCCTGAAAGAGTGCCGAGTTCCGGGCATGCTTTTGAAACACCTCTTTTTTTTCTCCACTCAAGATCAAATTTGAACAGATGGCAACTACCTTCCCTGCTGCAGCCTTCCCATGCTTGTAGCTGAGAGGCAGTGTCCTGTCCGCAGTGCCTGTGCAACGCCTACACGCTGCCTTTGTTCCCTCTGCCCTGTGCAGGGGGACAATACGGTCTGTGGGCAGCAAGTCACCCAGCTGAGATGAACCAGAGCCTTCCTCTGGCTGAGCTCTGGTTGTCTCAGCTGGAGGCTGTTCTTGGCATATGTTCACTACATTCCCAGAAGGACATACAGCTTGTTCTGATACTGAACACTTGATTTGCAGGCACTGTGCCTCCGAGACTATAAATAATTGTAAAACTAAAGGACTTGGAGAAGATCACACTATCATTTCTTAATCTGGTAATGAAACCATCAGTTGAAAGAGGACACAACACCCATTTACACAGCAGGCTTCTCAGTCTAGTGGACATTTTTAAAATTTGTTGTCTAGATGGGGTTGTAGCCATCTGAAACAGTTTCTTGGTTATCAGAATACTCGAATCTCCTACTAAGCAATGCAACCATTCAGCTTTGGAAAGGACACTGGCTGCCTACTGAAAAGTATATAAGCAAGAGTATCTTTGATTTTTTTTACTTTCTTTCATGCAACACACAGGAGATAATTTTTTTCCATGACCAGCTCAGTAAATAATTCCTTCATAATTTAGAGCCAGATACCAGAATAATCGATGCAGAAGGGTCTCAGCCGTGGTGAGAGGTGACCACTGATAACTGTGTCCTGACACGGAGTAACCTAACATGTTCGTAATCATTCCCTACATGGGAGTTGCCACAGATTCCCGAGATAGTACTGGTAGTGTCCACCTCTCCTGCAGCAGCATGGCTTGCCTGATTGAATTTCATGTACGATGGAGTTCAACAAATTGCCCTCTTTGCTATGCAGAAGTTTCCCGATTTTTAAAGGTACTTATTACATCGCTTGCTTCTTTGTCCTTGCTTTTTAAGTACGAGCCCCTCTGCCAAATTCTTTACTCTGTCTCTAAAAGTCATGCTTTCTAGCTTGTTGATTTCTTCTCCCACCCTCACCATGCTTCTAGTCCCTCTCTAGGAGCTCTGCCGGCTCCTATTTTTATGGAAAGACAGCCCCAAAACTGAACCCAGAGCCAGGGAGAGCAGCAAGTGCTTCATGTATCATATTTGTAAGCATGTCGTGTAGAGTCTGAATTACATATGTCTGTTTTCT
The DNA here is from genome assembly GCA_013397795.1 of Orthonyx spaldingii. Classification (NCBI taxonomy): domain Eukaryota; kingdom Metazoa; phylum Chordata; class Aves; order Passeriformes; family Orthonychidae; genus Orthonyx; species Orthonyx spaldingii. Next base: position 214,212 of record VZTJ01006183.1, on the reverse strand, counting down.
CATGTGCTCTAAATAGCTTATTGCTTGTAAATTTCAGCAGATTGTTTTTTTTCTCAAAGAGGAAAGGAAATTAATTTAAGAAGGACATTGCTTTGGGGGCTGTTCAGAAACCTTGTAGCTAAGTAGACACATATAAGTTATAAAACTATTGTTTTTGAAGGTGGTGATGGAAAGACTGTTTGTTCACCTGGCATTACTAAGCCAATCTCACAACATCTAGGACTTGATATCTGCTGGTTTTATAAACTGTGTGCTTGAAGGTGGCCCTGGGAGAAGAATGGAGTGTTTTGGCCAATGCAGCTATTGCAATGTCCCTGAGTATTTCATAGCTTACATCTTCAAGGGATGCAGCATGCTGACTCTCTGTTTGTTCATGTGTTTTATCTACTTTTTTGCATCTTTGTGCTTTTTCTTTCATGGCTCATTACCTCAGCCCCACTTTGTAGCATCATGAGTTTATCCTACAATTAGCCAAAAAATTGTAGTCATTTTTTCCTCACTGACACATGCACACTGGTTTCTCGGAATCATCTGTGCCCTGTTTAAGGACTATGCCGTCAGTGCTGTGTCATGATTAAGTGAAGAAGGGACCTCTTTCAGGCCAAGGCTGCTAAGTCACATTTTCTGTAAAGAGCAGTGATGTAATTCCACATTACAGTTTTAAACAGCAAAGCTGATTTAAGATGCTTCTGACCACACTGCCACCAGCTGCCTGACTGCTTTTTTCACACCCCCAGCCAATGTTTTTTAAAAGAGAGTGACTGATATTGCATGGATGAGAATGATCAACATGCAGTGGGAAAGGGTGAACATCTTTGGCAATTAAACCACATTATAAAAATGTAACATGCTGTAATGAGCTAGACGTTCTATAACCAAGTACCAGAAGAGGCATACAGTGATTTCTTCTTTCTCTCTTTTTTTCTTGTATGATTTATTTTTATTCAGATCTCTTCTGTTTATCTTGACTATAAGCAATGCTGTCAGGTTTGTGGGATTCTCTCCCTTATTATGCTGTAATTTTACTAGATAAGCAATTTTCTGGTAGTCACACTAGTAAGCCTACTGGGAACTTGAGCACTAGTGATTAGCACTGACTTCCAGAGTAGAGTCCCCTCTAAAGTTTGGAAGTATTATTTTATTAAAAATAGGTATTTCTATTGTTCCATAGGCTGGGACTGATTTTATTCCTAAAACTGATTCTATAGGTGCTTTGAAAGTTTTCTCTGGCAGTAATTTTTAGCAATGTGCTGCTTACTCTTTTGATCTGCTGATGCCAGCCCATCAAATAGTGGAGAGCTTGGTTACAGTTTTATGCCTGCTCCTGAATTAGGCTGCAGCAGAGGATTTCCTCCACTGATGGCTGAGTAGTTATTTTATGTTGCAAAGTATGAATAAAATAATTCTGATAGTGTGGCAAGAAAGAACACAAGCCTCTGCAGGCTCCTCCACAAGGAATCCTGCCTATCCATGCAAATAATGGTGAAGTGAAGCAGCCAGTTCCTGGGAGCAGTGGTACTGGAGTAGCTGCGTGAGTGCTGCCTGGCCAGGAGGCCATCCTGTCAGGAAGAACTGCCTGAACACAAGGCAGTGACAGTCATGTAAAAAGGTTCTGGGGAATCTGGCAGTGACAGTCAATGTCATACAGCAAGAGACTTTTCACTTTCCATAGAGGGGAAGCTTCATTTAGTGTGTGGGTATGTGATGGAGGGGTAAACAACAGAAAAATGCAGTAAGCTTGACCTCTAACATCACAGTCTGCAACTTTGTCTAGAAATGTGGGGTTTGTTTTTCAGGGCAGTTCTGAGATCCACATATTTTCACATGCATGAATCACACAAATGGGACCTTGCAGCCAGAAAACAGCAGGAAACAACAAAATACTAGTTAGGTTCCAAATTTGCTTACACATTTGCAGAGATTATGCATAAATGCAGATGTTTAATATATGCTTTTGTGTGAGGGCAAGAGTGTATCACTTAATACATCTCGTTCTGTGAGATGTACTTTTTTGTGGATGTTTATAAAGATACCTTCATAATGGTCCTTTTAAAATAAATTGCTTCCTTTAGCAATTAGGGCTATTTGCTATCATTCACTTCAGAAAATTCTAATTCCAGGCTGATAGGCAAAAGAAACTTTAAAAACTTTACATTATTTCTCTGCTTCAGGAGCTGATATTATCACAGTTACTGCTCTGTGAAGGTAGCTGGTAAGAGGAATAAAAATGGATATTTTAAAAAAAGTCCTTGCATCGTGGAACTTTGGTCTTTGTTTGAATTGCAAAGAAGAGTCTCAGCATCAGTCAGTGTTGTTTCTGCAAAAAATGATTTAATGAAGGTGTTGTTTTTTGAAGGACAAATACAAACTGATTCCAATCAGTTTCTTAATGAGTATATTCACAGTTCAAATACAAGAGACTGTATTTCAGGTTATGCAAATACTAGATCATAATCCCATGATCAAGTACCTGTGTGTGCCAGACACCTGCCTAATTGTGCTCAGAAATAGGTTGCTGCAGTGCTTTTCAATCACTGTATCTTAGCCACTTAGTGTTTTGCTGATGAACTTAGCAAGATATCTGTCGGCACCTTTTTAGTAAGGTGGATAGTTTATGGATAGAGCAAGATGCATGGAATAGGAACAACTTGCTTTGCTAAGTTGTCATTTAAGTATGTAGTGTCCTGGGATGATTTTTCATTGTAAAAAACTGTTCTGGAGGCTGAAGTGCTTCCTCATCTTGCTATATTTTCAGCTTAGATAATAACTATATAAACTTCTCTGTTAGTCATGGACCTAACTAATGCCTTCTGTGTGAGGAGTGACAGGAAAAATTGTACTTTCATGATCAGGCTTGCTCTCTTATTTCTCTACCTTGGAGGGTTCTGTGATATAATTCCACAGTAGGTTTCCCCTGGCAGTGAAAGTGATATAAACCCTCCCCGCCTTTTTGCAAGTAGTTATCCATGCTATAATGCTGTGTTTACTCAGGTCTTTGTGCAGCTTCACTAAGGACTTCCTCAGACTTAAGGCTGATCTACAAAGCTTTCTGTAAAGTTCAGAATATGCCTAAAATTCAGTCATAATGGCCAAATTATCCACTTGCAGTTATAATGGCCAAAATCATCTGGTGATGGAGTTGCCAACTCACCTGAGTTTTTTACTGCTAACTGTGGGGGAAATTCTCCTATAGCAGCAGAGAGTACTGTAGTGAGGAAGGGGAGTGTTCCCTGTTTCTCTGGATGTAGTCCATGAGTTCCAGGGAGCTCAGGGTATTCCCAGTCCAGCAGTAGGCCTGTCAACCAGAAGGGGTTAATTAAGGGATGAGACCAAAGTATTTGGGTCAACACTCCCATTAGAGGAAGCAGAGCCCTCCAGTGCACAGAGCTGAGTCACCCTCTCCATCTGAGTGAAGATACCTGATTTCTTTACTTGGATTACTCTCTGAAAAATGGCTTGAACCCACAAAGGGTGCTTGGGGCAATGGCAGTTTTGTAAGCTGGGTTTTTGTGCTGTGACACTGAGAAGAAGTGTTTACTTTGGTGGTTAAAAGAAAAGTAATTCTATGAGATACAAAGAGCTGTGTCCACTTACAGCAACAGTGAACTTGTGCCTGTTTTGTTGATGACTATGCACCTCTACATGGCAGATCTTCAATTGGGTGCTGGTGTTCTCTTTAGATTTGTCAGTACTCTGGGGTTCTTTTTTAAGTGCAGAAAAAAATTAGGTTCTTCTCTTACTTCCAGTTCTGCCTAATGTGAAATTCCATGCTGATGTCTCCTATTTCCTAATTCAGGGACTAGATCAATCCATTATCAGCAAATGTCATTTCCCTCAAACAATCTTGTCAAAATTCAACTGGCCAAGACAAGCACGTCTGTCTGAACAGCCAGCCTGACCAACTTCAACACTTTTGCACCTTAGCTTGCTTCCTGGCACAGTCCGGGTGTGCAAAATTCATTATCCTGGCAGTCCACACATTCCCTTGCTGATTGAAAACACAGGAATGATTATTAATTAAGGAATGAGAAGGCTTCCTGCAGCTAGGATCACAGCCATTAACTTAGCAAACAGAACTGGTCACTAGTGTTTTACCTTTCAGGTCTCCCTATATTGTTAGGATTACTCTCAAAGACGGATGGAAGATGGAAATAGATCTTCTTCAAGACCCAGTCCTGCTGCACACTTGGCCACTGGCCTACAAACTAGTGATGTAGTAGATAAACTAAAAAGAAGTTAAAAAACAATGTTCAGCCATTCAGGTCACTTGTAGAGAGAACCTCCCCAGTCTGAAAGGCTGCCTGTACCATGATATTTAAATAGACGTTTAGTGCAGTATAGTCAATACAGTTCACGTCTTTAAATAGCGATTGAAAACTAAATAACAATAAAACCATTGAACCAGCTTCTATCTGCAAAGGGTGTCATTGACTAAGATGCTGGAGCATGAAGGAGAAAGTGCAGAGCAGGCAGCAAGCAATGATTTACCATGAAAAATATATTTTATTTGCAGTTACCAGATACTGAAAAAATAAGCATGAAGTTTGGGCCTTAAAGAACTCAGCAGAGAGTTTCACCTCTGAATTTACAGTGACTGAGATGCTCCTCACTGGCCTTACTGGGTGAAATGAGACATACCACAGCATGGCCTTGGGACCTTGGTGCCAGGCTTAATTCATATCTGAGCATGTCTTTGCTGGAAATGTTGCATGACTTTGTGTAGTTTTGTTTTCATGTGGTATAACAAAGTGAGTCTGACTTGTGAAACACCCTCTGAACATGTCAGTAACACGCTCAATTTTCTGGACTGTCCTGAACGTTAGAGATAAGTCTAACATGAGGAATTGCCTCATAGGGAAACATAGCAGCTAGATCTACCTGAGTATATCTATGTCTCTTACTTTCAGTCACCTTCATTTAGTGGTTAAGATTTTGAAGCCTTCTGACATGCATTTTATTACAAGTGCTAATTATTTTATAAGGACTAGTTGCTAGTCCACTTTATTTTTCCCTTCCCAATACTCTTTCTGACAGGCTAGATTTTTTTACTACTAATGGTGTCATCACTGTTAAATCTGGAGAAAAAGTAGTTTTGATGGCTGCGGTTGTTGAAGTATTCATAACAAAGAAGGCTCTTTTGAAGGCAATGAGATGATGTTCAAAATCAAGAGGCGACAAAGCTCAGGGTCCTGGAAGAAAAATTAACTTAGAAGGAGTCAGAAATTTAGGACTACTTCAGAAGGAAGATGTGTGGAGAGCAGTAAACCCAAGAACAAACAGCCCAATAGTGCTATAAGAGGTTAAGATTCAAGTGTTGGTTCAAAAGACTAATATGATGTAAGCAGTATATAATTCAGAGTCATGACGAATTATATTTGACTCAGAGTCATGACCAAATATATATCGCTTATTTTACTCATTTCCCCTAATCCACAGCACATCCTAAGGGACAAATCCTCTTCCCGCAGCTGGGTATATTGACTCACACTGCTTTCCTGATATTTGGGCTCTTCACAGGGACAAGTGACAAGCCCGAGGAATTTTGCAGAAGTGCAGGTTGCAAATTCCTTAGCATAAGACTGACTGTGCCCTAATTTGCTTTGAGATTTTGAGGAGAGAATGGCCAAGTGGGATGTATGAGAATAGTAGGGATTAATGAAGCACCAACTTTGTCTGCGTCAGAAAACACAGGTTGGAGGAGTCCTTTTGACTCCAACAAGGATATCAAGAGGACAGGAAAATGCTTGTAGTAGACGTATCTGAGCTGTGTCTTCAATTTCTCGTAAAGTTATAACTGCGTATGTTCCAAGAGACTAGGGAGAGTATGAAAGTCATGACAATATTTTTGGAAAGGTAAGTGAAATGATCTGAGTAATTTTAGGTCAATCTTGCATTGATTTGTGGCCTAAAGATGGAGTGTTTAAAAGATTGAAGCAGAATTAATGACAGTCAATAGGGCTTAAAAGGAAATAGGGTTTACTAAATCTACTTAATTTAATTGCTTGAGATAATGGGTTCAATTGATTAGAAGTATACTGGTTTTCTTGGACTTCACTTTTTTGGACGCATGACAGTCTGCTATGTTGCTTCCACACCCTTGACCATTGCCTGCTTTAGAGTTTTGTGGAGATGCCAAGTATTGTCTGTAGTTTGGTAGCCTTTATTTGCAGCTGCCTGAGCCTTGGCATGGAGCTGACTGGGCAGCCTTGCCTATAAGTCACAGATGTCTTCTGTGGGAACCCCAGCTAGCTGGGCGGCTCTTCGGAGTACAGCAAATCACAGCAAATTTTTCTTTAGCAACTATTATTCATGAAATTGTGGTATATTCTTCTGTCATCTAGTGTGGATGCAGTTACTCATGTAAGTTGTTCTGGTGACTCAGGTTGAACTGAATTTAGATGCTGTCACAATGAAATGGATGGTGAAAATGTGTGAGGTTAGAAAGGCACCATGAGAACATTTTGGAGTCTGATCAATGGCCCTACCAAGGAAGATTTGTCAGGTTGGTGTCTAGCTTACTTTCATGGTATAAAAGTCCTTTCTAGGATATTGTATCTAACTCTTTATGTTCTTATAATCTATTCATGAAAATCATAATGAGAGAGCATAATAGTCAGAAAATGCATGCCTTGAACAATCCTATGAAGGGTTAAGGTAAATAAATGGTCAGTATTATATGAGGAGTATGCCAGTTGGCTGGTGTCTTTCTCCAGGATATATGTAGACTGGCCTCAATTTTTAGGTTTCTGTCAGAAGATACTTGGTGTCCTTTTGTAGCTTCTGCTATTTTTGACTTCAACGCACTTATGAACCAATCAAACCTACAGCAGTAAGCACCCACCATTAATTACAGAAGTACTCATCTTCTCAGGTCTGAATCTTGACCGAAATGCCTAAGCTCATACCAAGATATGCATTATGTTAGATCTTCAGAAGTTAAGGTTTTATTAACACCTTTAGCTCATTAGGGGCTACAGTCATTAACACCAGTTTTGCTTTGCTTATGAGATGCCAGTTCATGTCATTTCGAGGCAAACACTTGAAATTCATTTATCTCTGGTACCTATATTGAGCATCAAATGAAAAAAAAATTATTAAAGCAGACATATCGTCTCCAGGGAACAAAAAGAATCCTTGACTGCCCTCTAACTTCCGTAAACCATTCACTTATTGTTTCACAACATGGCTGACTAGACTTATTTGTCATGTGCCCCTGTAATACAGTGTTCAAATACAAACATGACAAAAGGGAAATAAATAATGGACCCTTTCTTATACCCTAAACCTTCAAAGCATTTTCTAAACAAGTACTTTATACCCAATGCTTCAGTATAGAATAGAAACAAAGATACATGAGGACAGTCAGCTGTTCTGTCAGCTCTACAAGGCCAATATTTGACACAGACAGAGGAGTACATACACAGAGAAAATTCAACTAGTTGAAAAGATAATCCTTTTGTAAGTGCAACTTGCAAGATCTGTCTAGAGTATGAAAAGTGCTGTATTCTAGTGAGATTCCTATAGAGATACAGAGCTGATACATTGTCTACAGTTTTTAAGGCAGTAAAAAATAAGCAGATGCCTAAAAGTTTTGCTGACTATAAATTTATTTGAAAACGTACCTGAATAGATATAGCCAGTTAAATCAAGTGCCTGTACCATTTTTGCTGGTATTGCATCTACAGCAAAATATTATGTGACAAATCTCATAATCTAACTCTGTCCTCTGTTCAGCATGTCTAAATCCTTTATTTTTATCCCCTGCCATCTCATACTACAGTAACAAAAAACAGATAGCTGAATCTGTTTAATAAATTATGATCTGAATTTTTACCTATATTGAGTAGATAAGCAAAATGCATATTCATTTCTCTAAATAAAAAGTCAATCAGATGGAGAAAATTCTGCGTAATTACACTATCATTAAATTCAGTAATAGTTTACTTAAAGAAGATAAAATGATACATTTTTAAGATCATCACATGTACTATCACTAATCAGTCTTGCAAGATGCATTTCATTCATTGTACTCAGGAGAGTGCCTGAGTATGATAATTTTCTAATAATCATTATGATGATTTTCTAACTTGGAACATATTTTGCATCTGAGCACTTTTTGTGAATAGTTATAATGTCTACTTATTCAAATCACTGGCTATATTTACAGAGAGAAGAGGGCACAGCAAATAGCAGAGATTTATCATTCAGTACCCTACAGAGTGATTGCACATGACTTCTGTGCTCTTTTCTCTTGAAAATTCACTTGCCTGCTTGTCTTGGCTGGCAGTTCTGGTCTTTCAGCCAGTGAGTTCAATGCTTAGTTCAGAGGCATGTTTTATTTTTTCAAAGTTGTTAAAAGAACTTGCAGTAGTCAGTGATCTACATCTGTATTGCAGTCAGGTTCCTGATGGACAACCCAGAGGAAAAAAAGCCACTGGGAAGAGCTCTGCTGAACTCTGAAGCGTTTGGATTAAATCTTCAGTGAGGGGAATGGCAAGAAAAGATAAATGGCATCCTAGTTCTAATTTTGAGTGAAGAAAGCAGGTTACTAGGTCACGCTAGTCAGCTATCTGATGGGAATTGCTCTTTCATACTTTCTGGAGTTTCATACAGCTTTTTATCTAGGGTGTATGCACAATTCATGAGCAACCGATACAAGTAAAGAAAAAATTTAACATATAAAATAGAAAAGACATCCAAATATAAAAGACTATAAAACCATAATAAGTGAAAAATAATAGATTAATACTACAATAGCAGAGGCATTCTCTGCTATTATTCATGGCTGTAGTTATGAATATTAATAAACCCAAATAGCTGCATCTGTAAGTCAGACTCTATCTTTTAGAAAGGGATTTCTGTCATCAAAGACCAAATCAGTATTCAGAGATTGTAGGGTGGAATCAGTGAGACAATAAACAATGAACCCCCTTTATGGTTCCTGAATTTCTACCTGGTGATTGTGAAACATGTATTGGTTTGTCAGGACTTGGCTTATAAAAGTGATACTAGAGAAGGAAGGAGAAAAAAACCAGGCTATGAAAATCTGAGCTTTTAAAAATATTCCATCACAGCAGAGGGAGGGAGGAAGGAGGGGATGGGATACGACTATGGGTTTTGAGATACCCCCATGCAGATTGCTGCAGAGCTTAGAGTCCTGTGGGAGATTTGACAGTCAAAAAATTTGCTCCACTCTCCTCAGAAGAGGCTGCATCAGTGTGTGTCTGTGTGGAGCAGCTCAGGCAAGCAGGAGTCTGCCTTAGGTTGTGCCTAAAACATTTATGTTACAAATGATAGCAGAATTGTGGGAAGCGAAACAGCAATGCTCCACAGACAGCCCAGTTCTGCATACAAGAATGCAACACATATCAAGCTTTGAATTTTGACAGATCCAAAACCAGTCCATCTCATACCATTGCCTGCTCTAGATTCATATTTGTGATTAGAGGCCCACTTGACTTATAATTTAATGGGCATCAAATAGGTCCCTTGGAACAGACTCTTATGTTTCATTTCAAAGAGTGAGCCTTTATAGCTGTGAAAAAGAAAAAAGTCTAAAGAGAAAACATGAGCTGAAAGAAATCTCCCTTGCTCTCTGGAGAACTGGAACAATTGTAGTGAAAGATATCAGGTGCTACATCCATCTCAATAGACCAGAACTGCAATCTAAAACTGAACATTTAAATCTTTGCAACTATAAGCCAGCCACTTCAATGAGTGAGTCTCATTCGTCTCCAGGCAAAAATTTCCCAGATCCTAGAACCTCTACTTCTTTCTCCAAACAACTCCTTCATTACATCTGTTATATATTAAAAGAGATACCTGCAGGGAGCTGCCTGTCAAAAATGTGGAAACAGAGCAAGGCAGGAGTAATTGAATGGGAATTCTGTGCTGTGAGCTGAACAACCCAGGTGATGAACACTGCCTGATGTCTCTCCCAGCCCAGGGCAGCTGGTAGGTGCCTGTTCCTGCTGTAGTTACCTGAATTTGCCTCATGGACTTTGTACACAGCTCTTGATTTTCACCTTATTGTCCTGATTCTGGCCCAGACAGGGTTAATTTTGCAGTAGCCAGGAGAGAGCATGGCCAGGACCTGGAGGTTATTCTGTGCCACCTCACATCGTTGCCAGGGGCAGGGGAAAGAGTGTGTGTTCCGAGGAGAAGGGCTTCCTGCCAGCAGAGTTAACGTCACAGGAAGGCTCCGAAGTGAGCATTTTGCATGTGAATCACTCTTCTCCTTTGTTCAATGCTCTTGTTATTAATGTTGTTGCTGTTCCGATTTGTGTTGTTATCTCATTGCTGTTTCCAGTAAATCGTTCTTATCTAAACGTGTGATTTCCACCTTTTGTGCCTCCAGTTCTCCTCGCCAGCCACCCATAGTGGGAGGGGAAAAGGGAGGGGGAGCAAATGGGTGCCAGCATGGTTTTAGTGGGAGCATGAAACTGGAGAATACCATTTCTAAACCATAACACTTCTCAACAAGATAAATGTGTCAGGAATGTGCCTAGTAAAAGGCATATGAATATTTGAGAGTTTACTTTGCAAACTATTACATTGATATTGTGACTGATTTTTCCAAAATAAAGTATTTTCCTCCTTCACAAATAAACTATAATTTTTTTTGTTATCATTCACATGGTTTCCCCCAAGTAAAGGATACTAACACGGTATATAAACATTAACACTTGCATATGACATGCTACAATATTCTACTGTGAAAAACAGCCAGCCACAGAAACATTTCAGGCCTGACCCTTCAGTCTTGATAAAAAGGTTCTATCCCTTCTTAACACCACTAATCCCATTCATCTGACTAAAAGGATGCCAGTTTAATACTAAATATTTCTACTTGAAAGGTTTTTTGGCATAAAAATATTGCTTTATTGACATTTTAAAAGATGCTACTTTAGGAAATGGACTAAAGCAAAGATGTCACTTTTTGGACTGTTTCATGAGTGTTTATTTTTGTAACTATGTTCTGCTGGTGCTTTCTTGATTTATGCTGTAAGTTAGATATGAATGCAGCAGTGCTGAGGCAGTACAATACAGGACAAAGGAACAGCAAAGACTAGAAGTATTCCAGCATAGTTTTCATGCTGTAAAATGAGATAGTGCTTGCATAGAAGACTAGATAAAAAAAATATTTTCTGAATATCTCTGTGGTCTTTCATGTTGTAAGAGTCATATGCTATTAAATGTTTTCGTAAGAATATTTTCTTAATTTTTTGTATTCGCTATTGAAATATTATATATTTTCTCAAGCCTCTCAAAGTTTTAGGCAGAGAAACACAAGAGGGCACTTGAGTCCATTTATTCAAGCTGGTATCAAGGAGAATCCTCTCCACTAGTCTGATGCCTTGAAGAGATAAATCAACGAAACGGTATTTTTAACACTCACCTTTCTTGCCCAATAGAACACAACTAAGGACCATTTGTAAAACCACTAGAGGTGGTGAACTAGACAAGAGAGAGAATTGAAGAAAATGTGTGCTGTGTCTTGGAAATGGAATTTCGCTCTTGTTTAACAACTGGTCATCACCCCTATTTAAACTGAAATGCTGGGATTAAGCACAGGTAGCTATAGCTAATTTGTGGAAAAACACCTTAAACAAAGTTTTAGAAAATGATGCTGCTAATTAGGTGACTTGCTTCACTTTAGGTCTAAATCAGGCTGGGAGTACTAAACTTCTGGAAATGTAAATACATGAAATATGAAATAATTTTTTTTTCTTAGACCTTTTTAATGAAACTTTCCTTAGGCACAAAGTTGAAGCTGAAGGTCGAGTAATAGTCATTCTACAGTGGAAGCTCTTAACTTCTGAGTTGGACAGTGATTATAAAAATGGGTTTTTTCCAGCCAGCAAGGCTATATTCAGCTGCAAGATGTCTGTTACATTCATCAGTTGATGCATTAAAAAAAAAAAAAAAAAGCCCTGGAAGAGGGTGCAAGGATAATGGCAGTAACCTATTTTCTCAAGGACCAAAAGTTTCATTTTTCTGCTTGTAATGAGGTACTGCCAGCAGCACCACACAAACAGAAGATACCTTTAATGCACTAGAAAGCTTTATGATCTTTGCTGGTTTTCAGTGCAGTGGATTTCACTTGTATTTTAGTTGTTTTCTCTTTCTCATGCCCATTTTCAGTCTTTGTTATTTTGTAGCAAAGGGGGATATTTCAGGTTCCCTGCAGTTCAATTGTCCTTCATTATGATTCTATATGGCCAGGGATATTTTGCTGATAGCAATATTCCAAGTCCCCATCCTTTCTGTGTCTTCCATGTTTCACTACAAAAACATGCTTTTCAGGTTGGTAGCTGTGCAGACTCATCTTAAGTATTGCTGTGGTTTTGAGCCCAGGTGGAGGGGAAACACCAAGCAGCCACTCCTCAAGTTCCCCCATCTCTTCCCCACCATCCCAGTGGAATGGGAAGGAGAATCAACGTAAAACTTGTATGTTGAGATAAGAACAATTTAATAATTAAAAATTAAATAAAATATAATAATAAGGGATAACAGTAACAATAACAACAATAATAATAATAATAAAAATAATTGAAAAAAACAAGCCATGCACAATGCAGTCGCTCACTGTCCACTGACAGATGCCAGACTCCCCTCCTGTACCCAGATTGTCTGAGCTTCTGGGTGACTCCCCCCAGTTTATGTACTGGGCATGAAGTTCTGTGGTATGGAATATCCCTTTGGCCAGTTTGGGTCACCTGTCCAGCTATGCTCCCTCCCAGTTTGTTGGGTTTTTTGCATACCTCCTCACTGGTAGAGCATGAGACAAGGGAAAAAAAAGGTCCTTGACTTTGGATACACATGATTTAACAAAATGCAGAAAAATCAGTGAGTTATCAACACCATTGTCATTCTGAATCCAAACCACAGCACTGTAACAGCTACAGAGAAGAAATACCATAGCTGAAACCAGGACAAGTATTTAGTTGCGTAGCTACCTGCCACAATGTGTTGCATGCCTTGTTAGGCCATGCTGTTGAGGGGCTTTTCACCTATTGCCAAAATCCCTGGGCTCAGGCCTTCCACAGTTTGGGTGCATTTCTCTCTGGATAATAGCGCTCATTCCTTGTAGACTGCTTCTCAATTGGTTTAGATTTATTGACAAGAAAGCACTGAGTGTTTGTAGAAGAATTTCACCCTTTTCTGGCTGCTTGTCAGGACCTACCACACTGCTAAAGTTTATTTTGAGGACCAGAAGGGAAAACAATTTGACAAGAGCTCAAAGGAGCTGGAGGCTCAGTTGCATAGGATGCAGTGGATTGTCTCTCATCAGTTCTTGTTGGTATTGCTGGTTGCTTGGCAATGAGAGAACAAATATGAAAGTGATATAACACAAGCTCTTACTAGTTTAGGTTCCCTAACACTCTACTTAACTAATTTGTTGCACATGTGCTTGATGTATCTTGAATATGAATCTACCCATCAAGAAGCTTATTTCCTTAGTTCAAGCAATATAAACACATGAAGGGACAGTTTGAATGATAAAGGTTGCCACTTCAATTCTTAGTGTCAGCTATGTTGAAGCTGCATCATATATCACAACAGCAATACAACATGTAGTGTATGTGACTGAAGAATTCCTTGAATATTAAGCAGTGCATTGTAAAGTCTAGAAAACAATAAACCAAATAAAAGGACAAATTTTTCATGATCACACAGGAAACATAAATAACAGGCAGACATGCAAGGCACCAAGTATTATATTGTTCACAGATGAAAGTTTCAGAGATGAGTTGTTATAATTTTTTTAATTAGCTCTCATATGTAATAAACCATCTTTTTGTATATATTTATAACCATTTGTAGAAAATATGCTAAATTTCCTAAAGCACAGTATTGACCTGAAAAATTCTTTTTAGCCTGTGAGATTCAATCTAGTTTTATTTTTATTATTTGTGAAGTGAGTGGCCAAGACAAAATTCTTAATGGAACTTCACAAAGATGATAAATGTACACCTGGAAGGGAATAGTTTTAAACCTGTATTATTGAAATTAATTGAAGTGCCCATGGTACACGGAGTGTTTTTTTTGAAGCATTCTGAACTTGGCTGAGAATCTGCTAGTGAGCTAATTAGGGCTGAGTTGCCACAGGCCAGAGTGAGTGAGACAGAGGCACGACCCCTAACTTTGAAATTACAGGCAGGGTGATGTATGTTACTATGACATATTTCTTAGTGGACAGTTAGGTTGAAAACCAGCTAATATACAAAAAGTAGTGCATATATAATCCAAGCATATACACTGTATATCACAGACACACAGAAAATACGATAATGCATATGTGTACTATGTACGATACTGTATTTTAGCTGTAATGCCACTGTGCTATTTTAGTGTCAGACAAAAAAACAAAAAGCAAAAAATAAAAATCATTTTGTAAATGATGCTCTGGATGTTAACAGCTTTTGTAATGCAACACATTTACTTGGCTCACAGATCATGTCAGTCAACTCTGCACAGCTACAGGGGATTAAGAGAAGATGTGAATCTAGGAAGATCCTGTTGTAGCAGGGTGCATGTAGAGGTTGTATTAGCAGCAGACGTGTCTGAATGTGTTCACATTTTCATGCTGGTATTAAGAATGGCTGGTATGTATAAGTTTTTGTTAAAATGTGCTTAATTTATGTTGCAGAATAAAGTATAAAAGACTTATCTTGGTTCATCATAAAAATGTGTATATGAAGAGTTTATGAGTAGAGGTATTACTTGAATCACTTTTAATATCTGTAAATATTTGTGTATAGATAAAGCTGCTTTCAATTTTCCTTTGAAAAGAAGATGGGATTGCTTTTCTCCATCCACTACAAGAAGATGGGCTCTCATTCATACAAACTCTTCATGTTTTGAGATCTAACAGAGTTGCAAGTGATGAGGGCAATGCTTGCTGATGCCTACCTTTACAGTCCATGAAGATTTATGCATTGCTGTTTCTCTGCTGTATTGTCAGCTGGACTGTTGCTGGCCTTTCCCTGTAGGCTTTTCCCTACCTCCAGGGGCCCTTAGAGCTACTCTGCAGAAGAACTTGGAGCCTTTATATTTTTGCATTGGTGTGTTAACACAGTTGTATAGGTAGGCAGGAGGCATGCTAAGGGCACCCTTCTGTTTTGCCTTTTGCATATCTCTGGCTTGCTCTTGCTTTCCCTTTCCAGTAGTTGCAAACCTGTAGGTTCACTGAGGGGAGACTTAGTGAAATTTGAGAAAGCTGGAGAACAGCTAAAATGCCAGGAGCCAGCATGGCCAGCAATTGCAAAAAACTAATTTATTTCTCTGACTCTGCCACCAGTTAGCTGTGTAACCTTGAGGAGATTGTTTTTATCACATAGGCTACGAGACAAAGAAAAAGCCAAGGGGACTGCAGAACTGCTGGCTCAAGAGGTACGATAGCACAAACCCTTGAGCAGAGCACTGTGATTGCTATCTCCACACTCCTCGGGCGGCACAGATCCCCGCTGATTGCTGGAGTCGGGGATGGGAAGCGAGGAGCTCAGAGCAGGGCTGGTGTTGGATAACTGCAGCTGACAGCAGTGCAGCCCTGTGCCAGGGGACCCTGGCAGGGTGACCTGTGGTGTGCAGCTTCCCTCGCTGAGGAGTGCAGGTGGTGCAATTAATTATGTCCAGGCTGATTGCCACAAAACAATAGGCTTAAAAAACAAACCACTGATGTGTACTAAAATTCCAACAGCTTCATCACACATCTGGGAGTTATGTTTACTTGACACAAGTGCCAGGGGTGGCAAGCTGACAATTACTGCAAACATTTTCTTCTTTTTCCTCACCAGTTAACACAGGATCCTCTAAAAGATGCAGTAGCAATGTGTTTTGCTGCCGCTTTGCACTTTCACTGAGGTGTCCCTGAGCAAAGTCATTGCCTTTTCTGTGGTGCCTCCCTGTGAGAGCAGGGGGGCTTTCCTCTGCCTGGCCCTGCAGCCATGCCCCCACTTTGTGCACCCTCTGGTGCTGACACGGCAGTCAGGAGAGATTTTCTTCTGCTGGAGAAAAGCCATAACCTTAGCAACTTGGCACACTCCTTTAGGATTCCCTGGAAGACTGAATTTGGATAGATAAGATGACACTGCCATTAGCTTTCAGCTAACAAAATCAAAGTGCTCATAAATTATCTTCTTGGTAGCAAGGCCATATGAATGAATTCATGTATCAGTGTATCTGAGCTATACTTTTTTAAAAACCCAGAGGAGGAATCAAAGCAACACAGAGATCTTCCTCTGGGTGCCAGGAAATCCATCTGGGCTGAGGGGCTGAGGAGGACATACCTGGTCCTGGACCTTCCCACGGGGTAGAGGGCAGAGGGGCCAGAAGAGTCAAGGGGAGGGTCATGCCATTTTCTGAAGGTCTTTAATGGGGTTCTGGGCCTGTCTCCCAGGCTGCATTGGTGTATTTGGGTGGGGACAGTGAGGAAAGCTGTTGGCACAGGGGAAACTGAGGGGCAGGGGCTGGGGCAGCATGCTCCCTCATACCTCGGCGGGGGGAAGAGGGAAGAAAATGACAGTGCTTTCTCTGTATAGAGCGAGAACTACTACAGTCATTGCCACCAAACAGTCAGGATCAGCTGCCTGAAAAACAGAGACCAATTTTGCTCGTTAATAAGTTAATAACAAAGTCTTTCAAATGCTGACTTTCCTCTAAAGAAAAATAATAAAACAAAACAATGCAAAGAAGTAGATAGCTGCTGTGAGAAGGAAGTCCTGCAGTCTTAAGGGAGATCACAAAAGGGGAGCAAAAAGTCTTGACTGTCTTGCAGTCATGTTGGCAATTGGGGAAACACTATGAAAGCTGCAGGCATCAAGCAGTCAAATGGTCAGAGCATTGGACTTGTACACTAAACTTGAACATTGTGTTATGTTTGCACAGAGGATCAACTTTCTACAGGCATATGTGTGATGACAGCCCGTGGTTCCCAGCTTCCCAGCAGTGCAGGAAAAGTTAGTGTCTTAACTCCTCACAGCATTGCTCAGAAATTCATAATAATAAGATATCTTCATTCTTTGTTTGCAGTTTCTTCCTTCTGTTTGCAGTTTCTCCCACATAATCTTCCTGGTCTTTCTCCTTTTTTTTCTCTGCCACTGGTGGTAGGCAGGTTACATACAGAAGAGCATTTCACAATACTTGAATAATAATTTCTGCAGCACACTGCTGAGTCAAAGCAGGCACAGTAGTGTTCGTTGAAAAGGCTGGGGGCTTTTGCTGGTTATTAAATGTATGTGCATGCCACTGTAGTGCCAGTGGGCTGCTGCAGTGGCTGCCCAGACAATACTGTCCTACCAGGTCAGCTGGGAGCCCTGAGAGCTTTGCGGGGGCTGCATCAGCGCTGAGCAGCGCAGTGTGTGGGGAACCCCCGCATTTTGTTGTTGTGCTAATGGTTACTTATTTAAAAGAACAGCTTTTGAAAATTAAAATTCGTAAATGGGGGTTTAATTTTCTCAGGACTGCTATTACCTTCTGCATTTATCGAGTAGCAACCAATTCTGAACAATATACTTATCAACCTTTATCTGCTGAGTGGCAGGGCTAGAAATGTAGAGGGTTTTGACAGGATAATAGCTGGGTTCTTGTGAGTAAACCAAAGGCTTTCCACCTAGTGGTAGGTGTCTTGTTCCAGAGAGCTATTTCTCACTGACCTACAACTGAGCAATGTGGATGGCAGTACTTAAACACTAAAATAAACTTTAATTTGAATCATCAGGATCCTGTTCAGCTTGTACTACATGGGCTATGAAGGTATAGCAACGCAGCTCACAAAACCTGAATGGCCAACACTTGAAGTGGGAACTGGCCACAAAGACAGAGATTCCTTCGCATGCAGAAGTCCTGCTGCATGGCTCATCTGGGGCAAAGAGGCTTCAAATACACTACCCAGAGCAAAATGTAAAGTGTGAGGTGAAGGGTGCCATACTGCTGCATCACAAACTTCTGGACATGCAGATTTCATCTCAGAAATAGAATTTTTCTGACTAGTTCCCAAGTAATTGTCTTGACTGATTGTCGCAGCATTGCTTTTCTTTAAATAAATGTCCTCCATAAGTAAATTAGATTAATACTCCATGTCTTACAACTGTGGTGTTCCTGAGCTTAATGTTTTCTCAATCTCACTGAAGTTTTGTTTATGAAGACTATTATTAACTTCTTGTGATTCCTCTATATCACTAATGTTTTCAGGACTGTCCATGTTGTTTTGGGTCAATTCCATAGAGATTGCAGTGAGCTGACAATGGTGAGAGGAATTTAAATTTTCCATTCTGTAACAAGCGGAGTAAAGTAAAAGCATCCCTATAAACCCTATATATGAACATTGCTTGGTGACATTCTGAGGCACTTTTCTGCCTCAATTTGCCTCTAAGTCCAACAGGTCATCTTGTCTGATCCAAGTTCCTGGTAGGATGTAGGGTTATTTTTTGATACTACCTGCAGAAAAATTATTTCTTTAAAAAGGCCTAACAAAATTATGAAGAAAATAGTTTATCAGACAAAATCACCTATGTAACTGAATTATGCCAGAGAAATTTAAAGAATTGCTGTGGTGTGGAGACTATGGCATTCACGGTGAGGTTATTGTCTGTGAAGCAGCCAAATAGGCAACAGGTGCAAGATAATAAAAACAGAACAAGAAAACTGCTTAATAAATCAGACTTGCATTGCAGGAAGCTGACTCAATGCATACTTTGAAATTTGGAAATGTAACTTAAAATGCACAAGACAAAAGTCTTCTTCAAACTGAAGTAGTTTCCTTCTTGCCTACTCCTCTGTGCACAGTACAGGAAAGAGGGATGTTTCACTTTCTCTGTCTTTCCAAAGAAAATCAAACTGAAAGGGGTAATTCTGACTCTTTACAATCAGTAAGTACTCACATTTGGGGAAAAATGGAGAGCTTAGATGATTTACACTCTGCATATCACTTGGTCATTAGCAACTCCAGAAGATGTTGGGTTATTTATTGATAGCTTCTAGTATAATTGCACCTATTTTATCTTTATTTCTGTATTTTAAGAACTGCTACGTGGTAAAAGCTGAATATCTATTAGCTGGAAATATGGTTAGATGTCTTATAATGATAGGCAAAGTCCATAAGTTATTTACCAGAGTAGGAGAAAGCAATAAAGATTGTATATGTGGAAATGAAAGAACACACACTTTAAGAAGTTGAAACAAGGTTTTCAGCAAATCAGTTACTTCAGGACTATGGTTGTAGTAGGTTTGGGTGTGTTTTCTCTGTTTCATTTGCCTTGAATGCAAAAAGGACAAACAAAACTATTTAAAAAATCTGTACTATAGGTATTACTGGTGAAATATCTTGGCACTGTTTCAGACATTTAAGGCCAATAACTGTAGAATAAATGCATATGTGAAGGCCATTTATTGTAATGAACTATAAAGCACTATAATCAAAATGTGTTCTTGAATTACAATCTGAAAAGATAAAAACAAGTGAGTCTTAAAAGTACCGAGGAATACAGATCTGCATATGTTGTAAATAGTGACAATTCTGTGGCTGTTTTTAGAAAATAATTTGAAACTGTAGTAATAGTGATGAGGCCATTTAAATGTCAGCAATGAATTGTGCTGAATAACCTTAGAATAAAATATTGCTTTACTAAGAACCTAACATGATTAGGTTTCCTGTAGAAGACTGCATATTTTGTGTATTCACCAGAAGTATTTGCAACATAAGCACAGGTTACAGCTGTCAAGGAATGATTTGGGAGACTGTTCTGTAAACCAAGGAAGAATGGAATAGAAGGTATGACACTTCTGGATCTGCCAGGCCAGCCTTTACAGAGTCCGCTGTGCTTTTGCCAAGGCATCTCCGTATCCCATAGTCTGCATGTCAAGAGTAGAGGTCAGACCTGAAGACTTGTCTCACCTAACTATAGGTCAGGGCACATAGATTTTAAAACACAAATAAGAACTACTAGTTGAAACATAGCATTTGAAGTAATGTTCTGCCAGTGCAGCTGTGTGCTCAAACAAATTTCCTTTGTTACGATTTCCCTTTGAGAATAAAATTACAGCTGAGTTACTCTGATTCAGATAAATAACACTCATGTTGCTTCCACAACAGGTGTTGAGTAGTGGAGAAGTGCGGTTTGGCAGATTCAACAGAAGCTCAGCCTGTGACTTCAGACCTCTGAGACCTTGACCTTTCTCATCAGTTGGCTGAACATTTGCATAATTCCAGGGATACCAGGTTATCTCTGAGAGATTTCCCACTACAGAGCATTCATTTGCTTGAGTGATCTCCTTGGTCTGAGATGAGCTCTGTGTTTGTACCATGCTAGGCACAGAGACTTGCTGTTTCCCTGGAAAGAAAAAATCTCCACAAACAGAATATAATTCATCTGCCCTTAACTTTTCAGCTATCCACTCTAGTAACTACTTTTTCTGGTCTCTGTGCTCAACTAAACAAGTACTGGATATCCTGTACTGACTGTCTCCCTCCTAACCCTACAGACCCTGGCTGACTGTGTCCCGTAGTATCACTGATATGAATATGCAGACTTTCCCAAAAGTCTGATTATCTGCTTCTCCTGTTACAATCTGCTTGAGATCTATTCTCTCAGGAATACTTGGGGGTCAGGAAGACTGGCTGACTCATCTATAGTTGTAATTTTCTATTTATACAGAGCTAGTACACAGAAGGGGCTGGAAAATTCCAATTGTCTGTCTCCTGACCAAAGTCCAAGCCTGACTGGATGTCACAGACAGAAACTGTAATGCAAACCTAACATACACAGTCCACTGTGAGTCAGCTGTGTGCACATCACTGCTTCCAATCAAAATGCTTACGGTTGATAAGTCTAATGATGATAGACTCAAGGCAGCCTATATAGTGTCTGGAAGTTGCCATCAGCTGCTTTGTTGGCACAAGTTGAGGTGAAAGCATCCATTTTAGAAAACTTTGTCACCAAACTCTGTATCTCATTAAAACCTCATGTTGTTATATAAAGGGCCATGCTCTGCTCTGTCTCTTGGCAAAGTTGAGCAAATTTCACTCTCTGACTGCATAGTCTTTTGGCAAAATGAGGTCTCCTTCTAATTCATCTAAATATTCAGACCTCAGAATAGCATAGAGACAGCACTTCTGAGGATAACTAATGATATTTCACAAAATTCAAATTCTGGCCATCTACCAGCATTCATTTTGCTAAATCAAAGTGCAGTGTTCCATTGTGAGCTGATCTGATACTAAAACTGAATGCAATTAGAGGCATGCTGAATAGTTTACCAGAAATCAGGATCTCCCCTGACTCTGTAAATATTTCAGACTCATTCTAAGAGAAGAAAATAAAACCTTAACTTCTGTTGCCATGTCCAAACTTACTGTCAACATTACAAATTATAGTGGGATAAATAATGTGTGAACTTATGTCCTGTCAAACCCTGCAATACAGAACCATCCTTACTTAATGATAAAAAACACGAAGTTTTTCTATTTGTCACTGTGGGGTAACCTATGGAAACTATCTAGCACCTGTCACTGTATAGGACTACGCATACTGATATGTCAAACAGCTGCTAAACAGCAATTTATTTGGCGCCTGTACACTGTATTTATTTCTTTTGGAAATGGAAAAGAATGTATCTTGCAGACACATATCCTGATAGCATTAGCACACTGTATACTAGGGGTTCCTAACTTTTTTTTCCTTGCATAACACATTCAGTGGCAACTGTGGTCACACATGAAGTCTGCCATTCACTGAACTTCCTGCCTGGGTGTCTGCCAAGCCTTTACCGCTCTGGAGTGATGTATATACTCCAGTCTGAAAACTCATTTTATGTGCTGCATGTCCTGGTAAGCTTCCTTCATCACAAAACAAACAAAAATATAACAACAAAAAAAAAAAAGTCGAATGGGAGAATTATGCAAATATAGAGCATAGTGGTTATTATTAGTCAGCTCAATGTTGATTTACAAATGTACTCCTTATCATCAGGGAACTTTTGAAAGCAATTTTCAATGAATCGGAAAGTTTCAGCCAACAGTTATGTGTAGTTTCTCTAGATTTGAGCCTACTTTCTCAAACCTGATTGTTTCATAATTACAGTGGCAATGACAGCCTCACTGCTTTATTGCTCTTCCCCTAAAAATACCCCTTTGAAAAAAGATTTCTTTGTTGTGTCCCCTTTTTCACCATAAAAACAAGATGCTTTTCTTTTCTATGTTTTGATAGGAATGTTGGTATCTCCTATTAACTTCCTTGTAACAAGATTTATCTCTAACATTTGCTAACCAGTGGCTCCCCATAAACAGCATGGCCTTACGATCTTAGAATAACTTTGTCCTTTGGAATCTGCTTATTTTTGATGGAATAGATATACAAAATGCAAAGTCTTGCAGGGTACTCCCAACAGAAGAAAAATTTGGCAATTTGGTTAGGCTGTTCTCCATATTTCTGTTCTTCACAAGTGTGCACACAGTCCTTTTTGCTTGAATGTGGGAACAATCAAACACCGAGAGCTCCAGCTCTGCCTCCAAGATTCTGACAGCTGTCAACCTGAGTCAGAAGTATGTTTAGTGCTCTTGCAGTAGCAGAGCTTTGAGAGTCTTTTCCTCATTTGTCTCCAAACTCTCTTTCTCAGCATTGTATATGTCTCATATATGTCTGTAAGAAAAGAGAATTCAGAAAGCCATTTTGCATATGAAATACAAATTCAGACTCAGGCATTCATGTTTGGGCCAGGCACATGTACTCTGTGTTTCAGCTGCTAAAGACAGGTAATGGTCATGGTGAAAAACACCTCTTAGAATCACAGAAATTAAGCAAGGCTATCCTTAGCATTGTGAATAGGTAAGGCAGGATCCAGCTTCATTGTTGGTTCTTTCTAGTTTCTTCTCTACATGGTTGAGAATAGCTGCAAGACCGAAGAAGGAAGCATCCAGTGCATGGAAATCCTTAGTGTTTGCAAGAAATGTGCAAGGAAGTGTAAACTTTGCTTGCTGCTGTGGTTGCCAGTCTTTACCATCTCATTGCCAGTCTGAGGTGACGACAGAGAATCTCACTTGGATCTAACTCTCCACATGATTCTGTATTTAATAAAACTTTTGGCAGAACTTCTGAGAATGTATAAAAGAAACATTTTTTTTTAATCTTACAGAAGGTCTTTAGCATCCTTTCCAGCCCATTTACCCAGCCAATTCAGGTTCAGTTTTCTAGTTGCAATGCACCTGAATGAATGTCCTAACAGGCTAACAACAATTTGAGTGCTGAAACTCAGAATAGGTAAAACTCCACTTTAATATCTAGTGGGGTATTAGGTATTACTAATTACTAGGTATTACATTACTAATACCTAGGCTGAGAAACAAAGTGGGTTTCTTCACTTCTCATGTCCAGTGAGAAGCGTTCACTTGTGGAGTTGTTTCCTTTGTTCAGAGCATTAAAAGGGTCTGTATCTTCCACACAGCTGCCTGTTTTCATTAACAATGCAGAAATTTAGAACAGTAGCAGCTGCCCTCCATGCTTTTTTACAATTCCTTACTACTCATTCAGGACTAGTTGTGCTAGTTCAGCTACTGGCAAGGGTAGCATAGGGCAATAAACAAGCTCAGGGAACCAGCGCACCTTTAAACCATCCCAGCAAGAGGGGCTCTCGGGGAGCTAACCCAGCGACATGAGCCACTTTATTGGTCCAGCTGAGGGTCTGTAAGGAAGAAAGGAGTTATGAGTCATCAAAAGAAGAATTTGCCAGACTTATTTGGACAAACTGAACTGAAATCAGCCCTGTAGCTCAGAAGCTGGCAGGAACATGCGTGCAAGCACACTTTCAGAGAGGAAATTAGTGAAAGGGAAGCATCTCAAAGAAGGACAAACCCAGGAAAATCTTTTCAACCTAACTGCTTATTAGATGCAGTACTTATCTAACCAAGTCGTTAGTGAAAGATGAGATTAATGCAGTGGAAGGCCTGCATCAAGTCTATGTGTTTCTGCAGTTTACACTGGTTCCTTACTTAAATTTTTCTAGACCCATTTTACCAGAATAATTTTATACAAACTTTGAGAGCAACTAACTCTCTGTCCTATAAGGCTAAATGACAGACTTCTCTGAGCAAATATGTGTCCGAATACCAACCTGGTATTGAAGTTTTGGACTCAAAATTGTTAAAATCAGGTTAATGAAATGAAATGAGAGAGGAGGCACTCATCAAATTTAAAAAAAATTGAAGAAGAAAAGAAGAAGGAAATATACAACACTTCAGTCACCCCATAGTGTCTAATTTGCTTGTTTTATTGAATTGTCACCAACAAGCACATTATTGCTCTTACTTGTGTATGTCACTGCTGCTTTAACAATTTAGATGACTCATCCTGAGGAAATGGAGGGAGCGACATCTATTTACCTTTATATTCAGCCATTGATGGAAACCATCTAGGTTTTCTAATTTAAAATGCAACAGGAGGTAAAACACATTTGCACCAGTAGATAAAACACGTTTGCAACTGTCTTTGAAAGGAGTGGGATGGGGATGAGTGGGTGATTTATCTAAGAGAACAACTCAGTCATTGAGATGATGGTAAAAGTTTGGGGTTTTGAATGTGAGAAATTCAACAAGGGACAGAATGTACTCAATTTAACTCAGTTTCAAGTAAGTGAAGTGCACACAGGTTTCCCAGAGGCTTGTCTCCTAAAGGGGAAAAGAGAATTTATCTCAGATCTCTCAGTATCTGATAGTGCAATGCACTAGAACTGCTGAATAATATTATTGTGTCTAAAATGGCACTTTGTCATTGATGTTTTAAGTTGCAGTAAAAATAGCAAAGTAATTTCTAATTTGCTAGTATTTTTCTTATCACTGGGTTGTTAGTGTAGAGGAAACAGGTTCTTCTAGACTGCCTTATGCACAGTCTATTTATAGATATGCTTGTTTAGAAATGGTATGGGGTTTTGTTTCGTTTTGTTTTTCAGTTTGTTCTGATGGTGTCTGATGTCCTTGGTGATATATTTCTTAAAGCATATTTCATGGTTGCTTTTGTCTTTTTCTCTTGCCCTTTGGTGAGCTATGAACATCTTGTAGGCAATGTGTGGTTTAGGCGGAACAGTGAACTGAGGGTTGTGCCATTTCCCCATCACCTACCTGCTAATTGCATTACAAATCTTAAGTGCATTGCTGTTAATCTCAATTTCTTTCAATTTCTGCTTTTTGGGCCATAACCTTTGTGGTCAAGATGTGGACAAGTGACAAAGAGTCCAACTGAGTAAGAAGGAACAAGCATCTTCTGCAACTCAGGACAGCACCAAAGCAGAAGATGCATCTT
This sequence comes from Orthonyx spaldingii, assembly GCA_013397795.1. Taxonomy (NCBI): domain Eukaryota; kingdom Metazoa; phylum Chordata; class Aves; order Passeriformes; family Orthonychidae; genus Orthonyx; species Orthonyx spaldingii. Next base: position 188,920 of record VZTJ01006183.1, on the reverse strand, counting down.
GGACTGCTCATCAGAAACCAAAGAAGTGTACTTAGGAAAAGCAGGATGGGAGTGGTTAAAGGGGAAGAACTTTCAGTTTCAATAAAAGAACTATGGGTCATCAGATAAAGCTAGAAGGTATTTAATTTAAACAAACTAAAGAAGTATATTTTGCATAAGCAATTATTGAGTTATGTAACTAACTGTTGAGGGATAGGGAGGTACTAACTTCCCAGAGGAGTTCAAAAATTATAGACTTGCTAAGTCACAAAGGTGAAGACTGTGAGAAACTGCATGAGTGTTCTGCAGGAGATCTCTGTGGATGATTGACCGTACCTATGCTTTTTTCTGACCGTTAGTGGCCACTATCAGGGCATTTGGTCTGTTACTGTGCCGTATCCTTTTTACAGAGTACTTGAATTCTAGCTGCATCTTAAGTAAGTGAGGGAAGAAAACTATCAAAAATATTCAAGATAGTGATAATATTTGCATTATTCCAGGACATTCATCATGACTGTTTTTTGCTCATTTGTTTGGTTTTTTCCTAATGAAATGCATTTTTGTATTATACTGCAATTCTACAGTTTTTGGAAATATGTACATTGTCTCTAAAGCAGATGAATCATCCCAGAATCACAAAATCACAGAATAGTTTGAGGTGAAAAGGAACTTTAAAGATTGTTTAATCTAATACCCCTGCCATGGGCAGGGACACTTTCCATTAAATGAGGTTATTAAAATCCCATCCAAACTGTCTTTGAACATTTTAAGCAATGGACATTCACACCTTCACAATGTATGGACAGATAATTAGTACAAAACGTGTGGATAACTATTTGGTGCAGATTCTGTATTTTGATTTTATTTGCAAACTAATTATGAATCACAACTGTAAATAATATAAACAGCAATAATTCACACACTAAAATTATTTGAGTATTCCCTTTTGTGTTCAGTGGAATGGCTCATGTGTCTACAAGCTAATAAGGATTTGTTGTTCAGACACAAAGAGGCTTTCCTGCTTAAGCATGATGCTTGGAAATTTGGCCAAAAGTTGGAAATCATCTTGTCATTTTGTATGACTGTTGATGCTCAAAGATAAAAGTAGGGCCTGACTTTTCAAATATTTAGAGTGTTTGCCAGCCTTCTCAAAATATAATTCTTAAGGTAAAACTCAAAATGGTTCAGAAGTTTAAAGATAAAAACTTAGGAAAAAGGGAATATTTGCAAGTTAGCTAGTCAATGAATGTAGTATATTAATAAGTCCTCTCCTTTTCTGTTTGTATACAATCATGAGTACCACTTCTTTTATCCTCTTTAAGAGATGTGATGATTAAATAGCAATTTAAAACAAAACATCAGGGACAAATTGATATAAACATTTAAGTCTCATCAGCTAAATCTGATTGCTCTGAAGTCTATTCAATATACTTTTAATAAGTGCGGTGTGGCTCCCTTATGCTGAAATGGCTAAAAGCCATGATTGCTTACAGTAGTCAACAGTATTTATAGCTTTCACTTTAAAACACGTGTAATACTAGATGTAAAAAATGAAAGTTAATCCACAGCTTTGTCATGCTGAGTTTGAAATCAAGAATTAGATATTCAAATATTTCAATGTCCTTTTTTTTCCGCCAGAACATCATTAATGGCAATCAAGAATCTCTGCCTACCTGTGTTACATAATTTCTGTCCGTCTGCTAACAATTACTGACTTGCTTTGGCAAATGGTAGCCCTGGCAAGACTAGCAACAATGATTGCTATTCAGCTGTAACTTTTGGACAAATCTCAGGTTCTGTTGCTGACCTGAAATGCCCAGCTTAAGTAAATAAAAATCTTGTGTGCTTAAAAAAATAACTTTGCCCCATACATTGCAAGTGTCAGGTCGCTTCTTTTAAATCTTATCTGACACTCACACTGCCTTAAAGATAAGCCATATCAAAACTATTTGAAATGGCATGATCATGTATCCTGATTAATTTCACCAGATGTGTATGGGGCATCTCTACTTTTCTTTCCTGCGGTTTCCGCATGGGGTGTCCTTAAACTAACAAACAAATATGTACAGTTTTAAGCACTGTTGGATAGTTGTCAGTATCTCAAGGGACTGCAAAAGAATAATTGAAAGCATTTCTGCATTTTGTAACCGGTTGCAACTTTCCAAATTACTTCCACTTGAGGTCAAATTACTGATGCAGTCATCTAAGTCATCCAGCTTGTAAGGAAGGCATAATTAGAAAAAAGATCAATAAAAACCTACTTAGTTGAAACATCTAACAGATGTTTCTGATGATAAGGAATTAGATATCATAAAATTTGTGGGATATGGCAGTAGCGAGTGTTTTTGTGTGTGCCACACTTCAGACTGTGAAGACCACTATTAAATAGTCTATGACATTTATATTGTTGAAGTGCTTGTGAAAATACAGAAATACTACTGTACACTAAAAAGTCAGTGAAATATCTGGGCAAAAACGTGGCCTAATACTTTTAGAGAGCCAACAACTCCTACAACATTTGTGCACAAGCAAGCCACAAAGCTAAAAAACTCAGTGAAAATAATGAGAATTTCTGCTTTGTTTTTCCAGCATCTCATCTGTAACTCAAAGTTTGTCTAATGCCCAGTGCAAAAGCCTTCTTTGTGTGTTTTATACAGTCTTTTGAATAAACTTTTCTGTCTGTCTCTCTCAGTACCTTAATGTTTTTTCTTCAACAGAGTTCACCTATTTCACCTGTTTCAACCTTCATCTGGCTAACCTCCAGAGCTGATTTGCTTCCAGCTTCAATGACAGAAAGATTTGCTTTCTTGGATCACTATTCAGAGAGCTTGGAATTCTGTTTTTCATATGCTAAAAGATGTTTGTCCTTATTAGTAGTGGTTTATTAATTATTAAGTCAGTGGCAACATTCTGCCCTTAGCATATGTGCAATATGGTCAGGTCAGCAGTTCAATTTGAGGTAGAAACTTCCAGAGATAATGGTATAAACATTATTAAATTGCACTGTCAGGAACATTTTGCTCATGAAAAACAACTCTGTAAAAGCTATTGCCCTAGGATGCTGTGTGTTATTGGGACAAAAACTCATTTCTAAGCATAGCAGATGATATGGAATATACAGCATAAAACACACAACATAAAATAAATCACCCTAGGACACCTTCCAGTTAATTCTCATGTCAGTTGTGCTCTTGTTGACAAGTGAAAAGCTTTAAATTTTTTAGACTTTTTTGCTGCCTAATTTCCAAGGGAACTGAAAGACCAAGAGACCAACAGAAACACAAAGGTAAAGAGCAAAAAGGCTGACACAACAAAGTAAAAGAGAAAGATGAGATTGATGAGGTTCAATCTGTAAATAATGGCACCTACACCAAAACTTACAGTGTCTTGACAACCAAAACAAGTACAGTTTTGAATTGGATTTGGAAGAGAAGAATTCAGTAGAACAGAGAGAGTATTATTGGTCTTTCTGCTGTTGAAGAATACTTAGTTTACTGAAAACCATAAATATTTAGTACTTTTTCTTTATAGTAGCTATGAGCTGTTGAGTGTTTTTTTAATATTTCTAAAATAGTGGCAGTGCTTCCAGTGTGTACACATATAGACCATAGATATTGTATACACTGTGAGTATATACAGTTTACTCAGGCATAGGAGTCTTTCTATTTTATGTGATATAGATTGTGATAGGCATGCCAATAGGAATACAGCTACAGTATGAAAATGAAAATAGAGAAATGAAGTTTACAAAGTGCTCCAGTTTCTGTATGAATTATAGCAAAACTAGGGCTGATTTAAAGATGAATTCTAATGTGAGGAGGTGGACAGAGGCAATGAATGATTTAAATGAATGGATTGTACAAACTGTATTTCAGAATGTAGGCACTCTGGCTGTGGTTGTCAAGCGTCCCTTTGGATTACTGATACTAAATTGTGCACTTCAATATTAGATGTACAGTGAAACTGTATAATATTTGTAGTAGTTTGCAAAGGAGATCTACAAAGGATAATATTTTGTTAGAAGAAGATTTCTAGTCCATCACTTTTTCATTATTTACTGTAAGAGGACAGTATATAATGATAACCTATTCTGAATCATTCGTGTTTCTGAGAAGCTGAATAAGAGCAGCTTTCAGGAGAATTAATTTCTTGTTGCAGCTGTACACTTCTACATTTATCCTCTTCTGCTGAAGACTGATCAGGGTAGTAACTTTGATATGCATCCCTGTGTGCCATTTATGCACACATATTTTAATCCTATCCAGTGGTACAGTCAGGTTACCCATGAAAAAGCAATTGTGAAAACAAAAATCTTTGTGCTTTTCAACCTTCTTAACACCATAATTCATACTCAGACTGCAGGGTCTGTTTTCCAGAAGTAATTTGTATTAACATCATGCATTTGTGAAACTTCTAGTTGGTTGCAACTTTGTAATGACTTTCAGTTTATTTTCTCTATGATGTCACAGTTTTCTTCCCAATGTGGTAGAATTAGGATTAAGTTTTGGGACAGTGCCACTCAGTGAGGTCAGATTCTTTACTAATTCCATCAATCTCATGTGATATGAACCTAATTCAGGGCCAAGAAAACCAGGCAATTTCTCTGTATGGGCATTCCTCTGTGTAGCAATGGTAGAGAAGATCATATGAGAAGAAGAGAATTTACTGTCTTTTAATTCCTATATACAGAAACGCACAATATGAATGGTCTGTCCAGGTATCCGAAGAATAATTTGTAAAAATTTTGAAGGTGGAGCTTAACAAGTTTAACAAATTCTCCCTGATAGCATACTATGGGAGTATTTCTCAGAAACGTTCTCTAAGGATGTGTCCCTCAAGTCTCATGGAATGGCTTGACGGATATTGTATGATAGAAATTCCTGATTTACTGTCAATGCTTTTTACCACAGGTAACTTACTTTTACTGAAATAATAAGTTATGCCCTGAATCAACAGATATTTAAAGGAATGCTGTGGTTCAAGGCTGGAACACTCTTGCTTCTTAAAATATCACTTAAAGATCATCAAATATGTTACCTTGCTATGATGTCAACACTGACAGCTGGAAAAAGCTATGTGGAGTTATAGTGACATTGAACCCCTCAAGATTTGAGCCCCTCAAGACCTGAATCAAACTGCAATTTTTTTCAAGTTAATCACTAGCTAGAATTGCACAGTTATGACTAAGCAATTCCATTGTGAACAATGTATGCTTGGCTAATCTTTTGCTTTAAGTAAAAGGGGAGGCAATCCCAAGATGAATGGGCTGTCTGGATGAAAGCCACCAGGAGTGAAGTCAGCAGCACTGGGCTGACTAAGGTAATTCAGACATTGGGAGATCACGTCTAGCAAGTCATTGACCACCCAAAATAGACCCCAGACTCAATCAGAGGGAAGAAGTGTTCATGAGGGCTAATGAGAAGGGAGAGATATAATAAGTAGTGGTTTGAGTACTAACTAATAAAATAGTTATGTAATCTGTAACTAATGAATGCCAATGCCTTTGTTAGTATGTATTAATAGTGAACAATTTTGTTGATCAGGGAGCCAGACTTTTGTAGGTTACCACCTAGCTCCCTACTTTGTGCATAGTAGAATAAAAATTAGAACTACCTCTCCTTGTAGTGTGAATTGGCACTTTCCACTGGATAGGGAGCCTGAATTTGGGACAACAATATCACTGAGAGGATGTAATAACCAGATAATTTGCTTTGGAGTGCTAAATAATGACTTCTTCTGGGGTTTTTTTGCAAGTTATTCCACAGAAATCTTCCTAAAAATGCTTTAGGTGGATAATATTTTTGACATCATAAAATACTTTGGCCAGACAGTGCATCGAGCGTTGTTCTAAAACTTAGTGACAGCAATGAATCCGGGATATTTCTATAATTAGAAGCCGAGCCTTTACTGTGCAAGTTTTTGATGTCAATTGCTCATATAGTCTGTGAAGCTACTGTAGAATTGGCATACAAGGAATTTTAAGAGATGTCATTGAAAAAAGCAAAAGTGAGTCGATGCTTGCCTCATCGTATATAAACATAATTTTCAAACAATGTTTTTGAGCATATTTGCACACAGTGTAACTAATACCATGACTAACAGCTATCCATGTGTGTTCATGGTGCTACACAGATGTCATGAAAAAGATTGTAGATAAAAGTTGGCCAGGTTCACACACAATAAAATGGAGGGAGGCATAAGGGAAAAAACTCTTAAAATTTGTTGCAATTACTCTCCTCAAAAGCTCCCATTGTTTTACTAACTTGATGTAAATCAATGATTCTGATCTGTGAGCTGCCATTTGAGGACTGGGCACACATGCATTTTTACCCTCCTGTCTGTTTACATACTGTGGAGATGTTCATCATAATCTCATTTTAAATCTTTCTGGCAGCCAAATAAGATGGCATGCAATTTATTCCATAAATTGTGCGTCTTGTGAAAATGAAGCTGCAAAAACTGCTTTATATCCAAACGTTTTAAGGCTTGTGAACATGCTAGGAATATTTGCAGTAGAAATGCTGGGGAAGGGAGAAGAAATACCTAACTACAACTAGAAACTTCTAACTACATAGAGAGCAGTTACTGTAGATTTTGCAGCATTAATAGTGATAAGGAAATGTTTTGGCCAGCCTTCCTATAATCCAGTGGTAACTCTTACCATTTCTTCCATAGTTCTTCACTTTGAACTAGAGTATATTTTACATGACAGTTTTTAGCTCTGACTTCCTTTCCTCCAGGAAATACATAGGCAGCCCAGAATACCTTTTGGATTAATAGCTTTCATACTTGATGCCACTGTATTCTACTGTACTATAATGCATTTCCTTCTTGAGGAAAATATCTAGGCACTCCATAACCAATAATACATCAAATAAGTAACATTTATTTTGTTGAAGTCTATACTACTTCAAGCTCTCATGAACTCTCAAAATACCTGCAAAAGGATTTAGGCTTAACCTAGTAGAAGATACTGTCAGAAATGCCAAGTGGCTCTAGAGGAAGTGCAATGCTCCTAAACAATCAACTACAGTACGGTACAGTACAATCCTTCGGGAATGCATTGCTCCAATGTGGACCCCCCAACAGGGTCACAAGTCCTGCCCGGAAACCTGCTCCAGCGTGGATTCCTCCCTTCACAGGGCCACAGGTACTGCCTAGAGCCTGCACCATCACAGGCTTCCCATCTCACATGCAGCTTCAGCCACCCCCACCTGCTCCAGCATGGGCTCCTCCATGGGCTGCACCTTGGGCTACAGTGGAATCTACTGCAGTGCCTTGAGCACCTCCTTCTCTTTCTTCTTCACTGACTTTGGTGTCTGCATGGCTGTTGCTGTTATATATTCTCACTTCTCTCTCCTTTGGCTATAATTGGCTTCTGTGCAATAACTTCCTTCCCTTCTTATATCTGTTGTCCTCTAGGAACTACCACTACTGTTGATGGGCTGAGCCTTGTCCAGTGGCAGGTCTGCCTAGGAGCCAGGTGGCTTTGGAATCATCAGACGCTGGGAGGCTTATGGCAGCTTCTCACAGAAGCTGCTCCTGTACCTCCCTGCTACCAAAACCCTGCCATGCAAACCCCACACACAGTAACAGCTGTTACCCTGTACAATTCTGACCTGCACCCCTGGGTTGCTATCGACTGCAATCGACTGCAGAGTTACTCTAGGATTAGGCCATAAATAGAATGTAATCAACCTAATATTTTCTTTGGGAAGTATTTTATGTTTGTGCATCTCTGTGTATAAATGTATGTATGTGTTTTGTCCTCTGAAATATGTCCTTGAGATAAAACATATGTTTCTCATTAACTTAAAGTATCCTTCTGCTATTGAGTAACTCACAAAACTTGTTCTCAGTTTATTTCCTTTTGTTGCTTTCTTTTTACAGGTGCTGTAAGAGTAGAAGTTTGAAGACTTCTCTAAGCTGTTGTTCTCTATCAGTTGACTTGGTAGCTCCAAATGTCCCTGTAAATGTTTGGATTTCTGTCTGGACTTCTGAACTTCAGCTGGAATTCTCATGAAGCTTGGCTCAGACCATGACACCTAATTAAGAATTGCTAAATGGAGGCAAATGGGGGAACTGGAATTGTTCCCACCCCAGTACCAGGAAGAGTGCTGCCCAGAAATCTGCAGCTTTTGCTGGGAGTGAAATGTAGTCATTGATAGCAGTTTATTGGTTTGTGCCTCGTTTATGTTTTGCTTTCTTGTCATATTTCATTGCTGGTGTGTGCTGTGATATTAATTTGATTTTGTTGTGGCCACTTAATGTAGTCTTTTAACCACACTGGGAGAATATCTTCAGGAGCAAAAATTTAGGATTAATCATTGTGAGAATCACTGAGAACATGTTAATTTCCCCACGAGTCATTTCCTAGTCCATAAAACTTTTTAATTATTCTGGATTCTGTACAATGAGGACTACCATTCTGCTGCTCCTGTGTGTTTGGATGTATCCAAAGAGAACGGATTATCCCTGATGGTTCTGTTCTGTTGCATAGGATACCAGATAATCCACCATATAAATTATTAATTGCCCGTATAAATGGGTCCAAGTTCTTCCCCATTTTTCAGTATTGCACAATGGAAAAAGGCAGTCATTATAAGGTGATTTGTGGAGACTGTTCACTGGGAAATAATTTTATCTACTCTGCTGTCTAAAATTGGGAGTTTTCTAATGCAGTAAGCACCCAAAATCCATAGTGAGAAAGTAGCTACTTCAAATACGTGATCTTTCCCATATGAGGGAAGGCAGTGAAAACATACAGTGTAAATTACTACCTGGAGGCACCTCTTTCTGCATGGTGACTGCAGAGAGAGTCTAGATAAATAGCCTAGATACATCAGTTTTAGAATATGTAGCTGAATGAAACAATCTCATTCTCTGTGTAGATGGCTTTTCACTGTACTCATTCCCCACAGGTTGTGGCAATGAATCTTGCAGCTGTCACAGCTCCAAAGGGCTAATGGCAAAATACATTTAAAGAAACAGATTCAAGCAATGACATTCCTTGCCTTCTAATAATGGTGTTCCAAATACAGCCTCTGGCTAAGCATGGTAATAAGTTGTAAGTGCCAGAAGATAGGGGAATATCTCATAATTAACCGCTTAAACATTATGTGTTCTTAGTTAATATGTCAAATGATTTACCCCTCCCCCCCAAAATGAGCAAGGTTTTCAAAGCCATTAATGTTACCCAGCCCCAATACCATCACAGAAAAAGATACTATGGGAAAAGTTCTGAAGTCTTTGCTTATTTCTTAAAAGAAATCTAAAAAAAAAAAAAAAAGCAATCAGAAAAATAAATTTTCTTAAAAGAAATCTGAAAAAAAAAGTAACCTTAAAAAATCTGAATATTTACTGGTTGTGAGTCATCTCTAGTCATTTGTACTTTCTTGCAAACTTAGTGTAAAATATCACTATACTGATTATTCAGTGCTTTACCTCTGCTTTGGCTGAGGATAAGTGAAAACTACAAAAAAAATATTAATCATGGCAAGAAGGAAGAATAAATTTCAACACAGCATTGTGGGAGTAAAAAGTAGGAAGTGAAAATATTTTAGGGAGAGCAGAAGAGAAGTCAGAGACAGAATAAGTAGATTTGAGACCTAGATCAGCGAGTGAGTTAAATGGAAAAAAAAAAAATTCCTACGGTGGAGACAGATGTTTGCCCATTTCAGAATATTTTCACTGGATCACAACGAAACCTCAGGGAGCAGCATGAATCCTGCTGACAGAATGAACAAAGTATGAGGCTGGAAGACGACTGGATGCTTAGAGGCAAGCAGTAATGGTAATGGCTCACAGGACCCTGAGGAAAACGAGTAAAATACTTTGGGGTACTTTTTTTAGATTTTATTATTGTAAGTTTTAGAGTCCAGTTGTTGGGAGGTCTTTTGTTGATTTTTTTTTTCTCTTAATAAACTGGGGGCAGCACCTTTGTTGATGGCCAGCACTGCTCCATAAGGCTGATGAAAAGACATCCCTGTTTAGAGTATAGATCAATTTTTTTATCAGCCATGCAATAATAATTGAAGTGAGAAATATTTTCTTGAGGTGAATGACCTGGTAGGTGGGGAGTGACCTGAGTCACAGGTAGAGGCCATTTGCCTTACCAAATCATTACTCTTAGTTATGCCACGTGCTTCAGTTATCACTGTTGTTAGAAGCAGAGTATGGAAATAAACATTCACTGGGGCCATTCATTGTTAGTGGTTATAGGCTGAGCTATTGACCATGTAAAAACATACCTACATTAGAATAATTGGTATCCGTATGGAGAGAGAATGTATTTTCACTGCCAATTCAGTATTCTTCTGTGGATTTTACGATGTAAGCATGAGTCAGTTCAGAATGTTTGAACTGTCTCTCAGTGTATTATTGAAGCAATATGTTTTGGAATATATCCCTCACTCTTGTGGTACAATTTTTTTAAGAATTCAAGATTTTAAACACATGATTTTATACTAATGCTTACGCAGGTTTTGTCCTACTTGCTTTACACAAACCTTTAATTTTATCTCTGCTTCCATTTCTATAGCAGAGCAAGAGAGATGAAATCTAGTAAATTGAAGAATTGTCTTTAACACTTGATGTTATCACATACATAAAAGTAATAATTCAGTGATTCATTTTGTTTCTAGTGCAAATAGTTAAACAGTCAAACACCTTTATTTAAACTTTCATAAATTTTAATTTTGATATATTAGAAATGGTCCTGCACCAAAGTCCCAGGAAAGAACTGGAATACACATAGGAAAACTGAACCAAGATCTGTGCTCAAAATCCAAATATTACCTATTTTATGGCTCAAACCACTTTTGTGATCTGAAGCACATTTCCCTTTGGAATGTTTAAAACTAAAATTGTTGTATATGTCTCATCCTGCACAACAGTAAGAGCAAAATGCATTGCAAATTAAAAATATCAACACTTTGAATCTGTTTTTCTAAAGTATATTTTAGTTTGAGTTATGCCAGTTACTTTGACATTTTCACTATTATCTGAGCAGCAAGAATTTATCTGGTTGACCCTTTGATGTGCTCTGGTGAATATTTTTCAAGGCATTAGTACTTTCAGACTGAGGATGCAAAAGAAACAGCTGTCCTACCAGAGTGGTCACATGATGAATAGTGGCTCTGTAAAGATCACTTATTTCCATAAGATGTAAAATGTTTTGTGGAAGCAAAGAGATTATTATGGCTGTTATTTTTCCCAAGGGAAAACTTAGCATATTCATCTGTGTGTTTTATTGCTGCATAGAATCCTAGAATGGTTTGGATTGCAAGGGACCTTAAAGATCATCCTGTATCAACCTGCCTGCCATGGACAGGGACACTTTGCACTAGACCAAGTTGCTCAGAGCTCCATCCAGCCTGGCCTTGAAAACCTCCAAGGATGGGGCAGCCACAGCTTTTCTGGGCACCTGTTTCAGTGCTTCACAACCCTCACGGTAAAGATTTGCTTACTAATATCTAAACTAAACCCACCCTCTTTCAGTTTAAAACCATTTCTGTTTGTTCTATCACACCTTACAAAACTTCCCTCTTCAGCCTTCTTGTAGCCCCTACTTACTGAAAGGTGCTCTAAGGTCTCCCTGGAGCCTTCTCCTCTCCAGGCTGAACAACCCTAATTCTCTTAGCCTGTCTTGGAGGAGAGAGGTACTCCAACCCTTGGAACATTTTCATGTTCCTTGTTGGACTTGCTCAAACAGATCCATGTCCTTCCTCTTTTGGGGCTGCAAAGCTGGGTGTAGTACTCCAGGTCTTGCAAGAGTGGAGTAGAGGGGGAGAATATATATTTGTGTGTATGCATATTTGTGTGTAGGCACATGCAGGTGTACAAAAGAGAAGGAAAGGCATGATCAAATGCAGACAATGTGCAAAATATAAATAATTCACAACCTAATGTTATAGAAGCCGAAAGGTGTTGTTTTATGAGGTTTATTTAGCTTATCTAGAGACCTGGCAGATCCAGAAAACTAAATATTTTATTTAGAAAACAATTTGTTCCTCAGTCTTATTCATAACATCAGTAGGACAAATCTGTTTGATTTACCATGGCTAAAAATACTGGGGGGGAAAAAAAGGTCTTTATAATGTTAGGGCTTATCTGCTTCAGTTTACACTCTGTTTTATGTTGCCTAGATCTTTGTTTGCAGCAATGGTTGTAACATCACAGAAACGCAATTATGATGATTTTCACCTGAGGGATAGGTGACATAAAGCTAATGTTCTTGTAGCAAAAATATGAGGTGAAAATAACTCAGATACAGATGCAATATCTGCAGAAGTGTTCCTAAATTGAAACTTTCTAGAGTTATATGAAACGGTGGCTCTGCAATTTTTTGAGGATAAGTAATTACATGAAACTAGACAGTAAATATACACAAAAACTGTCTAGAATTGAAAAGTGCAATGGACAGGTCTCAAAAAGCAAAATGCCATCCAGTGTCCTTTTATTAAGATATATCATTAAAAGGACATAATTTCCAATAAACTATTTTTAGAAATAAAAGAGGTCGTAATCAGCAAAGATTTGCAAGCAATATTTGGAACATCACATTTTAAAAGAAGTGAAAAATGGAAGCTAAAAGCATGACAGAAACTAAAAAAAATATTCAAGAAAAGTAATCTTCCTTGATCTGGGATCTAGTTGCAGTTTGCTAGAACACTTCTCATTGCTAAAGTGTGTTCATGTCTAGATTTGCCTAACTCTGGATCTCAGAATATTATTTGAGGTCCACACTGATTTCTGATTATTATGTCTTGCATCTCCCTTGGTTTTACATTCCTTCAAAATTCAATGGATTTTCTGGCTTGACTTGTCCCCTGTTAAGTGCTCTTAATACTCCTTTTGAGGACTAAGGAGCAGCACCATCTGGTTACTGACATTAAGAGACACATCATTTTCTTAACAAGGTTTCTGGCCAGTATAAGCTCTCCAGAAAGTGCCACATGGTTGACCCCATATGTACATTCCACCCCATTTCCTCCTCAAGCCAGTGTAGAGTTTAAATAGTGGAAACAAGTTTATTGTTAACATTAAGTAGGTTTTCCAGTCACCCATTCTGGTTTGTGGAAGTCTACCTAGCACCACTAGTAGATCTCCACTGCCTGTTGTACTGCAGTCTTCACAAGAAAAGCTGCTGGCACTTTAGGACCATCGATAACTTTTCCAACATTCATTCAATACAAGGATTAAGTGTAAGGAAGGTATGTTTAGGTTAGATATAAGATGTATTTTTCAATAAGGGCAGTGAAACACTGACACAGGTTGCCTAGAGAACTGGTAGGTGCGCCATCCCTGGAACCACTCAAGGTCAGAATGGATGCATCTTTGGACAACCTGTTCTAGTTGAAGATATGCGAGCTTATTGAAGAGAGCTAGTCTAGATGACCTTTCAAAATTCCATTCCAACTCAACTATTCTATGATTCCTTGTTTTATGTGACTGTGGTTTTAAACATAATGTCTGTAACATCGAAAACCAAAGAAGTTTGTCTTGTTTAATTGAAGATTCTATTTTTGTGTTAGTACAATCTATCATAAACTAAGAGCAAGCTTTGTCAACTGCATGACTAAGCAATTTTAGCTCCATCTGTCCTTTACACATTGTAGATGCTGGTGCTTTAAAAATGCTATGAACAAACAGCAAACTGAGACTGAAGTTTCCATTCTTCATTTATATTATTGCTGAAATGCTCACATCTACATTGTATAAAGCACAGAAGAAGATAACACTCCTGACACGTTCAGTATGCTGTCTAAACAAACAGGCAAAATGACATGTGCTGGATGACCAAGCCTTAAAATATGATGGATTCAACTCCTAACATGGGTGCATTGCTGAGGGACTTGTTGGAAGGCACTGCTAGCACACCTGAACTGTGGAGTCTTTCTGCACTGTGGAAGCAGGTTTCTGTTGTGTATTCTGGCATAGCTCCGTTCATGGAGCTCACTCATGTCAATAAGACATGCAGAACTGGGGTAGAATATGCAATGAGGATTCACACTGCAGATATTATAGAGTTCCAGTGTGGTGCCAGAAGTGTGTTGCCATTAGGCTGGTGCTTCTTAAAACAATGCAGAAGAATCTGTCATTACTCAGGTAGAAGGCATATCTGGTAATACATTAGTGATGTAACATATTTATCTTCTGTGGATTTTTGTAAAAAATGCATGTAACTGTATATATTCCACATAAAAAATGACAAACCATCCAATTTCATTTAAACTGTAACAGAGATGAAACCACACCTGTGGCAAACAATAAAGTTAGAAGCCGTCAAGTTCTTGCAATCTGAGGAACAGTCTGACATTTGTACCTTCAATTCTTTTTTTCTGTGTCCTAAAGAAAAAAGTGAAAGAATTTAGTGAATTAGCTCTGCCCTTTGGTGTTTGAGCATAGTAAGTATACTGGGCCCCATAATATCTCTGTTGGAATACATTACTGGAAGATATAAGGTGATCCATCTTCTCCTCTGAAAGATCTAGTGAAAAAGCAAAGAACACAATCTCAGAATCTGCTTCTACCATCATTTTTACAGGATACTTCCCAGTCACAACTGGGGTGCCTTGTGTACTTTTACTTTATACTGTACATTGCCTACCCATTTCTCTGACTCTTTCAAGAATGCGTAAGCTGGAATTCTGAAGTCATAATTTGGAAAATGCTGGTTTTGCCTGAAATTACTGACTTCAGTACACACTGTACTTGGCTCAATATATTATCACTTCTTAAATGTGGGTCTTATCCTTTCTGTAGCAGATTTAAATTTGTAGATGCCTTTTTTCTTCCAGTTTGTCAGTAAGAGGGAGGGCTTTAATGAGACCTTTTTATTTCTAAGATTTTATATATATGTGTGTTCTAGTTGTATTTGGCATAAACTGCTGTAATTGTTTTGAGTCTGAAAACTACGTTACGATATAAGCCATAACCAAGACGATGCATTATTTTTTGCATATTTCCCTTTTATGTTATAAAATTGTACATCTGTATGCTGATAAAACTTCAAGAACTCAGTGCCCCTACAGATAAGGCTGTTTTTCTTTAGGAAATTTAGTGTAAACTAAGAAGCATTTATCATCAGAAATTATGGCCTTCACTCAATTACTCTACAATGCTATAAAAGATTAACTTTTATTTAAGGATTTTGATGTGTGAGAGGTCTAAATGTTACTGTATCTACAATGACAGAGGGCAAGATGGACTCATTTTGGTTACCTGGGTGAATGGTATCCTTAGGTCAACCAGTCATGGTATTTTGAGAACCACAGAGTTAACTGTCTCTCTGCAAGAAGTTAAAAGTGACATTTTTGAGATATGTCTGGTCAGAAGTCTGGTGCTCTGGTATTCCAGGTGAGACAAGCTGACACTGTGTACGAAAGCTTTACAGTACATTTGTCTGTGGTAGCTTGTTGTAACATACTGAAATCTCATTCGTGTGGGAGATTACTACTTTGCATTCAGGTTTCACATTCTCCTGCAAAAACACATGCTGTATGCTTTGTTTTGGACTTTTTGTTTGACACTCTTTATGTCCCCTTTTCCATTAATATAAATATGAATTTTTCTCTGCTGCAAGAGTTTATGTTTAGAATCTGGTTTAGGTGTAGATTCTCTGTGGCAGAGGCATAAAAACAGTGATGCAAACACTGTTATAGATAGAACACGTCTATCTTTCTCATTCATATAGCACAATAATATAATGATTTCTCCTACTCCCTTCAGCTGGGGTAGAGTCTCTCATCGTCATCTCAAGGCAACACAAACAGTAAGTCACAACACTAGTGTGTGCAAATGGTAGGCAAAAGTCACTGTTGTGAAATTTGTTCAGCTTTGCTTCTTCCATGCGAAAATCCCCCAAGATATAGAAAATAAATGAAAAGGTTTACAGGATCAGTAAGTGATCTCTGAGATCATGGCAGGTCTTGAGAACTACAGTTTGCAGTAGTAATCAGTAGCTAGTAACTCTGGGTTTCTAGGAGATTGTAAGGAAAAATGGCTGGGAAATTGAAAAAATATCTTAAAGTGTGCATGATAAGGGTATATTCCCACTAAGAAATTACAAAGATTTAACAATTCCCACTTATTAATGTTAAGATTTATTAATATTTATTAATGCATATTTATGCTTATTTGTATTTAGTAATAACAACATATTATACAATTATTTATCTACTCATTGTTATGAAATACTATATTTATTAGTATTTATTTTATATATTTGTTTATATTTATTCATAATTTCTTATTAATAATTCATTTCCACTAATAAATTGCAAAGAAATCTAAGGCATAGCCACTGTGGAGAAGGGCAAAGGATTGAAAAAGAAGCTACACGAAAGAAGGTGAGAGTGAATGAGAGTGTTTGGGTTTTGGTTTTTTTTTCCTTACATGAAAGTGTTTACTTTTGAAAATTGAATTTAAGAACTTTTTTTGGTATTTGGTGTGGGAAACAGTAAAGGGCCTCTTACTTTACGTATGTGATTTTATTCATAGATTGGAAATACTGTTCAGAAGGAAGGCTGGCACTTTTTGGGTGGCTTTGAATATACGGTGTCCTTGGACAGTGTTTGAATACTGCAGTGATTGACAGCCTCTTGTAAAACCTCTCAAAGTAGAGGAACATTTTAAGAGAAATTTCTGCTTCTGATTTAGCTAATCTCAGATGTCATCTGATGGCAACCTGTTCTGACCTAACACTTTTTGAATGCAATTTAAACTTCAATGTGCCCTGAAACTTCAATTAGCCTAGAAGAAGTATATAGGAGTAGGCTGTTGTAAAAGTTATGGAAATTTCAGATAACACTTTATGAAGCAAATATTTAATTTCCAACCCTTGCCTATTTCTTTGCTCATATAACAGTTGTGCACACTGGTTACCCACTAGCCTAGTTCAATGTACTCAAGAGCTTCTTTTGAGCTACTGAGAGCTTTCCATTCCTGTGTTCAGAACTGGTAGGAACAAAGGTTTGTCATTGCAGTCGATGTAAGGTCTTTAAATTTTCATCTAATTGTTAACACTTAAAATGAGTTGACAGCTGATCTTAGAACAGCAGGACAGAGGCTATGCCAGTAATGAATACCTGGCTTTGTGCTACTGGTAGGAAAGATGTGCAATGTATTGGTGGGAAAGAACAAAATCCATAATGAAAAGGCCTGATACATTCAGAAGAATATATCAAAGAAGTGTCCTAATCCTGTATTTTTCACTTCACACTTGCAGCAGGCACTGCTCACTTTTCCTCTACAGTGTTGAGCAATACTCTCTTCTTCATTTATAGTCTGTCTGCACCTGAGGGAAATTTTTGTTGCCTAGGCAAGCTGATTAAAGCTTCAGTCTATTTTATTCTTTTGACAGCCTGGTAGAAGACCCAACACAACACAACCTATGAGGAATACCTGGCAAGGAACTACCATGTTTTAGGACAGCAGAAGTACTTTATTTTCTTTTGAAAGTGGATGATAAAAAAATCAAGACTTAATTCAGACTTACTCCAGAATAAATCTTAAACAGTTTAGTATGGAATGCCTTTAAAGGAAGGATGAAAATTAACTTAGGGGAGTTGTGCTTCTTTACTAATTTTCTATTTTTCTGTGTTTTTGTGGTGAATGGCACACATATAAAAAACCTTTGAAATTCCATACCTTTTGGTATAGAAATTTTAACACCTCTTCATACATATCTAAATTACTCTGCAAAGTGCAGGTAGTTAAAGTAAAATAGTTTTTAACTCACAGTGTTTGTTTTTGGTATAAATACTTTTTCTTTCTTTTTTTTTTTTTTTTTCATTCTGTGAGTAGTATTTTGTTGCTGACACTGGTGGAATTTTCATCCCTAATAAAGCGATTCTGTTTTGTGAAATAGCCATGAGATGTGACTGAAGTGTTAACCTGACCAGGTTATAAGCATCACAATTGAAAAATGATGCATAGAACAGGTGCAAAGCATTTGACAAAGATCCAAGTAGAGATCTAGATCTTAGAGGGAAAATGGTTTTGCTTATGCTATGAAGTCTGTCTATTTTACTGGTAGAATTCCTTGTTCCGGTCTCCAGTCCTGGTTGCTTCTTTCAGCCTCAGGAAAAAACCCTTCATGTTGATTGGCTACTTCTGCTTTTATTCAGTTTTAGTTTTCACTGATATTTTTTAAGCTTAAAGCAACTTTTTGTGTGGTAGATCTCACTAAGCTTAAAAATAGTCAAGACATATTCTCACCAAATAACGAAAGGATAATAATAGAAAGAGTGTTTCAATTAATGTTATGAAAGTTCGTTTGGTTCTGTTTAGCAAGTCATTAATAGAATGCCATAAGCAGCATAAAAGTATATCTTTGCAGGGTTTTGGTCAGAAGAGCCCCCAGAAATCCAAGGGCTTATTGATTACCTCCCAACAGCATAAAACCCTTTACGTTTAGCAATGGTGGTGAGTCCAGCACCTCTCCCACACAGGGTCTCTGTAGCTGACATGGCGTGAGTACATTCAGCTGCCACTAGGGGAGATGAGGGATGGGGAACAAGTGCCAAGTAAAGAGAAACAGTGACCAGCCTAAAAGAATGGGCAACGTCTGAACCAGTGATCCCTAAATACTAATCCTCTTTCCACTGCTGCTGCAAAGACAGAGTTCCTCTAATTAGGCCATCACTGCAAGAAGAAGAGTCTTCCCGGTGATTCACTTTAGAGTTCACATTCAGTTTTGTCTTTTAGCAGTATCTAGCCAGAGTAACTCCAATTATGTCAATAATCAATTGTATAGCTGCACACACACAATTTTGAAATTTGGCTCTGTCCTTTTTATTTGAGAAAGTGTTAACAAGGCCAAGAAATTATTGATGAACTTGGCTAATCTTCAAGTGACTTACTGTGCTACCACTCTTCTGATTCCTCAAAAATACAATAAATGAAGATATGAATTCTAAAAGAGCATGCAAGAAAGAACCACATTTCAATGAAAATCGGCTGTAAGACAAAAAAGACTATAATGAATATTGGATTTGTATTACACTGTAATTTATAATCTCTGCTGAGTTGCTCTGAACTCAGAGGCTATTCATGGAAGTTGACATGATATAGCTATGACTTTTGTTTGCTGCCATATCAAAATGACACTTGGAGGCAATAAAAGAAATTAACAATATGCTTGTGGGAAGTTCACAGCTGTATAAAACCAAACCAAAAACTTTGAATGTAGTCCTAGGCCTTGTATTACTTGACTTCTATCTTACTGTCACACATATGTGATTACCTTGCACTTTTTGATTAAATATTTTGAGTGTTGGAAATGGATGATCTTTAAGGACCCTTACAACCAAAGACAAACTCTGATTTTCTCTGAAATACACTGACATGACACCAGAACACAGTGGAATTTAAAAGAAAAGAATGTTCAATTTTCTTGTGCATAGCTCAGTAACTACTTGCATTAAACAAAGTATAAGAATGCAAAACTTTCATGAAATTGAATCCTAACTTTCAAAACTCTCTCTTGTTTGAGCAAGTTGCAGGAAAGTACTTTTAACAGTTGCCAGGATTGTTTGGTTTTTTTTTTAAGAAACCATATTTTTAATTCCTTGGATGGATGAAGAATGTTTGCCAGACTGCCTTGACCTACACGAGTTGCCAATGTGTCAATATTTAATATTTCAAATGTTAAAATGATAACTCAGTAGAAGGGTAGCTAGGGTTGCTAAGATATCATTGTGCTGGTCAGTATTGGTCATTTTATTTCCTTAAACTTCTTTCTTTCTCATCCTGGCAATATGAGTCATTGCTGTGGTGATGCTGTCTCCCATGTAAAATTTAAAGCATCTTTACTTGCAGACATTCCAACTTAGTATCTGACAACACAGCAGTCATATATCTACTAAAACTTCAAGTATATGCCCATTAATTTTAAGGCTATTTTTGTCTTCTGAGATTTCTTACAACATAACTCCTGAACTCCTGAAGATTTGCAGTGAAGAAAGCAGAAAGTTTGATTTATGTATTTTACCAAGTTAATCATGGATGTTTAAACATCAGTTAAGTAACATGAAAATAAACAATCCTTCTAACGAAGGAAGGAATCATTACTGATTTATTACTTCTGTGAATTTTATATATGTTTAATTCAGACTGAGAAAAAGGAGAACCCTTATTAATCTTTGAAAGAGGCATGGAAATTAATAGGAATTCACCAGCTGATAAACCTGGATGGGTTTGTATTATCATGTATAATGATGATTATACAACAAAGAGGAGCAGTAGAAGTTCTACCACTAAGTTTTTTGACACTGCAATAATTATGGCTATATTTACACTCGTTCACAAATGAGACACTCCCTTATTGGCAACAAATCCAATAAATGATGGCTTTAAAATCGGATTCTATAATATACAGGTTTTACTGAATTTTATATTGGAAAACACAGAACTACCTTGATGGCCTTATAGGCTGATCTACTGACATCATCCAGTCAGTGTGACTAGCAGAAAAAACACATCTTTTTTTTTGTTTTAAAAGAGATTCCTTGTTATTACCTACAGCCTAAAATAGGAATGATTCTTCTGTGAATTGTTTGAGTCTCCTTTCAGGAAAATACTGAGCATCACTTTGACAAATGGTACTGATGCTTATCCCTTTTTTTTAATATTCTTCTAGGGACCTGGTACCAAATTCTACATTTAGGCCTTGAAACCCTTGTGGGAGAAGGTGTTAGACCAAATCTGCTTCTGTCTCACAATTATTATTATAGGTACTGCTTTTTAAAAGTAGCTGTTAATTTAGGATTGACCAAAAATGTTGTCTTGATTCTGCTAGTAATTCACCATCCAACAGCAAAGACCAGAGGTATGGAACGAAGGGTCAGTGGAGCCAGCCATGCTAGCTCATACGGTTGAGTCAGTCCCCTGGTATCTCATCTTGTGGTGACATGTGAGTTAATAAATCTATCTGTTCTACATCTACAGAGCTAGAAAAAGCAATTGTAATAACACGTATCTCATTCACTAGTACTGCAACTCCTTCTGACAGAACAGTACATTACTCATGTCAAGTATGTGTCCTGGCTATGCCATGGAACCACCTTGTCTCCTCTGATTCCCATTTGTTTGTAGGGAGATCCTGATATGTTTTGCATAAGAAACCTCAGAGAAAAGACATTACTGAAAAAGGAATGCTCACCCATAGTATTTTTGTGCTGTAGCAACTTCTGGTTTGAAATCAAGGTGAAGTTCAAGCTGACTAGCTTGATTACTGTGCTATTTCTAAATTATGCCATGTAACTGCTGCAAAGTTCTCACAGTTTGCTGCAGAACAACCAACAGGCTTTCTTTTTGAGCCATTATTTCAAGTAGGAGGAAAAATACAACCAAGCAGCCTTGTGATTGCAAAAGCCTTTCTTTCTTTTGTAAACAAGTCACAAAAAAACCTCCTACTACAGTCACAAAGGGAAAGACGTAAGTGAGAATTATTAGATGCAGGAAAGGTCTCCTATTGTTCCTGAATACATATCTTACAGCTCAGAGGTGGGTGACAACTGGTTCTGCCCCCATTCATGCCACCTCTCTAATCAAATCCGTTTTTGTCCATCCAGTTTGAGCTGGAGGTAGATAATAGCTTAATTGGACTCTCCTTACAAGCCCAGGAAACTGAACTGCAGACTTTGTGGCAGGAATGTGTACGTGAAAACTGCCTGCTTTCCTGCTCTTGCCTCTCTGCCTCTGTTACTGGGAGTGCTGGGCGTTCCAGCTGAGCCACCACTGTTTCTCAAACCTCCCATTCATCCACAATCAGATCTATTGAGAAACTGAAAGTCATCCTTGGCAGAAGAATAATAAAGTCAATCTTTAGCACAATTTTTCTGAGATTAGCTGAAAAACTGGTGCTTCTGGACAGTGGGTGGTACAGCTGCTACAGGCACCCCAGCCTGCTCTCCGAATGTGCTGCCAGGTTCAAAGCTCAGGTACAAAAAGGAAGGTGGGGGAAGAACCAGCTTGTGAGACAAGCAAGTTCATTTATGCAATGCTTGGAAAAACACCATTAAGAAGCAGCATAATTAGAAACTGCCTGTGAAGTAAAAGAACTGCAGTGCACTTTTCAGACTGTGCATCAAATGTTCTCTTCAGAAGAAGACAAGTAAGAATATATACTGACTAAAGAAGGCTCTGTGAGATATCTTGGCCATGAATTTAAAGACTTCTCTTATGAGGTGTTAGGAAGTTCTACCTGGGGCTATCAGACTTTTCTTCTCCTTGGAAGAAATATAGACATTTCCAGATGTTTTTTGGAGTACATGGCAGAAATCCTCCCACTGTATTATTTCCTGTGTTTTGTTCTTGTTGCTGTACTGAAGGTATCATGTTGTCCACATATTCAGCATTACTCACACAGCTATTTAAATGTGTATAGTCTGGAGAAAAACCCAAGATTTCAAAATATGTAGACATATTCCTCTAGATGCTGGCTGGTTTTCATTGTGATTTAAGAATTCTAAAAGTACAAAAAGCAGAATTTCAGATTCTTATTTAATCACCTGACTCAAAGAATAAGCTACAAACAAAAACCAACTATAGCCACCAAATCACAAGGACATTCACCATTAGAGTCTGGATGTCGATGTTTTATATGGAAATTTTATCATATGCAGAGAAAGAAAAAAAAGAACTCTAATATTAGAGAAATAGTTAAGCTCCCTTTAGTTAAAAAAGATCCAATAAGCACCTCACTTCACCAAACAAGAGACTGTCAATGTCTGTTCACAGATTTAAAAGTCAGGATTCTCTACAAGAACAAACAGCCAAAAGGAGAATCAAGTGGGAAGCAAATGTTCTGGGTCTTGGTGCGATAAAAGAAGAAAAGGTAGGTGACTTATCTGTATAATCATTAGTCAAAAGGTATAGAGAAATTGAATAACATTAGCAGAATTGTATTAAAAGAGCTCTACACTTGAAGCAAAGCACAAGACAGACTAAGCCTTCCAAACCTTTAAGTCTAAATGTGAGGCTCAACATAAAAATGAGGCAAATACCGAAAAGTGCAGAGGTGACCTAAAAAATCTTCATTCTGCTCTTGTGTTACCTATCTACATTGATAATCTTGAAGGCAACTCTGGGAAAGGACCAGCCTGAAATAAAAATTTCTGTCTAACGACTAGTACCAGTCATAACTGACCCCTGATTGGAGCATTCAGGCATTATGAAATCGGTATTTTATAGAGCGCTAGTAACTCACTACATTATAACTTTGCACATCAGAATGCAGCAAATACTCTGATTCTGCAAATACATACATGTGTTTTACAATGCCAGAGGAGCACAAATATTTTGCCAATTGAAGCCCCTGTATCATTACAGTATTTCTTCAAAGGCATAACTATTGGAGTGAGAGAGACAAAAATATTTCTGTATTGTTCTCTGTACTGTTAGTGGTACAGCCACTGTTTAGGTAAAAGCTCCCTGACTTTGCTGGTTTTTTGCTAGTGATAGGAGAACTGCCCTAGATAATCCACAACTTGTCACTGCATGTCAACAGTCCAATTTAACTGACTGTAAACCACCATGGGAAAAAAAAAAAATTAGGTTGTTTCCAGAAATTATAGAAGTAAAACTCTCTCATAAATTAAGTGTTCAATGACAATGTTTTTAAGGCAACTTTGAAGTTAAAGGTTCATTCACATCTGAAATCAGAGATATTACATTTTAAAGAAGTGAAACTAAAATGTCTGAAATAGTATTTCTGTGCCATAGAAATAATATTTTTCTCCTATGATCACATTTACTTACATTTCAGTGAGTAGATAGAGGAGACTAAATTTATGTCTACTGTACTGCAGAATTATTTGCTAACATAGTATGTAAAAAAACTGTCAAAAATTAAGCTTTTTTTCCCCCCTCAGAGAAGATGTAGCAAATACACTAAGAGGTCTGTGTTGCCAGAAATAAAAGATTTAAAGATGGGGTTTGCCAAATCCTTTTTAAATTCTGTTACTCTTCTGTTGGTGCACACACACTATTTAATGTATTTCAAAGTTCACCTAAGAACAGGTGAGACATCTGCTGTTAAGTGGCCTGTCAATTCATGTTTTTAGATGATCATAAATCATAGAGCAAAAACTGTAACATCCATTGATATTCTTCTTTATCGAGAACTTTTAACTAAAATATTTTGCCAACTCTATTTTGTTACTGTTATTGTTACTTGATGATAATTTGGAAAAAAAAACAGTTCTAAAGAGTACCCTCGTGCATTAAATACCCTTCAGATTCTGTCAAGAGTAATGTAGGGATTAGAAATCACTTATGTCAGCATGTGCCATTTAAAATACTATTCAGCTTTGCAGTAGACTTGACTAGGTCTTGGGAAGAAGCACTTCTTCTGCTGAAATATTTAGAATCAGATTCTGGTTTATTTTCTCTTTTTTTCTTTTTAAGAAAAGTCCTTTTTTTAGAAAACTCCCATTTCAAATTAATTCACTGCTTTTTAATTTGTGTGAAATACAGACTTAATGAGTAAGGGGAATTTCTGCTAAGAGATATAGGCTTGAGCTATAAAATTAATACAAGCAAAGTACAAAGAAATGAAATGTATATATCTGAATAACTCACACCATGGGACCCATTAACACTTCTCTACAGAATTGTTTTAGATAGATGGCTGTGAATTTTTGTTGACCTATGCACTATTTTGTATTATCTTCAGGAGAGCTGTGGCTGGTGTTCTGTCCTCTGGGGCTTTCAAATGAATCAGAAGAGCATTTAAAAAATAGGGCAATAAAAGTCATAAATTATTTCGAAAGGATCAAGGGAATTAATTGAAAGAATAGACAGCACTTTTTTAAGAAGTTGGGAAGAATTTTAGTTTATGTATTTCCCTGTCACATCAAGTATAAAGTTGAGAAGCATAATATTAAACACCTCAAAATTATCTATAAACATCATTATGGGCCAATAGTTGAGTTTGGTGCAGTCATTACAGCAATAATGTTGCTGTAATTTTCAAATTTTGATGTTGTTCATGAAAATTGTTAGGTTGGGATAGTGCTTCTCTTTGTATCCAACTTTTCTGCTTCACAGACCCAGAGTGTCCACTAATTTTCATCATCATTGTTGGGTATTGTATATTTCTCAGATTACTTTCTAATATCATTTCCAGTCATGGCTTAGCTACCACTTGAGAATTCATATCCATTCTACCAGTGCTTGCACCTCCCACCCCACACAAGTCACATCTTAGGACACAGGACATGCTGCACAAATGCTCAGCCTCAGGGTTTTGAGCATTTTTGCATGGTCTCCTGCAGTGGATATCAAAGCTCGAGGGACTTTTTACAAAAGTATGCAGTGACAAGACAAAGGGGAATAGATTTAAACTGACAGAAGGTAGATTTAAATTAGACATTAGGAAGAAATTCTTGACTGTGAAGGTGGTGAGGCACTGGAACAGATTGCCTAGAGAAGCTGTGACTGCCCCATCCCTCGAAGTGTTCAAGGCCAGGGTGGACAGATGTCAGAGCAACCTGGTCTAGTGGGAGGTGTCCCTGTCCGTGACAGGGCAGTTGGAACATGATAATCTTTAAGGTCCCTTCAAACCACAACCATTCTACAATTCGATGATATGTTGTGCTTCTGCCATGGACAAAAACTGATTCACTTTCAAATTGCTTAGTATGGGTTATAGAATGAAGCTCAAACATCTGCAGAAGGTCAGCTTCTGCAGAACGAATCCCTTTATGTAATATTTATGCTACAGTACATTGTCTTCCTCAGCTGTAGGCATAGAGATTGTTTGTAGACATTATATATGTAAATATCACTAAGTGAAGCTAAGACTTGGATTAAATAGTTGATGGAATAAAGCCTTTGGTTTCTTGATTTTTTCAAATGCCAATGTTTGCAGACAGCGAGTGACTGGTTGGGCTCCTTCTTGCACACTTTCATTATCCTGCAACTGACAGATTATTTTTGAACCATCCAATGGAATTATGCATGATTTAAGATAATTATCATTTTTTAACTAATACATGGAGCATCTGAAACATGTAATTTTGCAGAGCTATTATGACAGCAAACGTAAATTAGGAAATCTCTACCTAATTTTCAAGTTAGAAAAATATATCTAGAGTAGATTTATGTTCATCCTTAACTGCTTCTATATTATAGAAACCATAGATAATTTTGTAATATTTTACATTTATTTCCCTAATTTCAAGAAGGACTGCAATTATAGGATAGATATATACAAGCCCATTTGATTGAATTTACCTTATCACAGGGAACTTAAAACACTTAGGAATATGCAAAATACAGGTGAGCTTATAATTCCATTATAATTTAGTCTGTAGGAAACCAGCAGGATCATCATTAGCACCTAAGGTGTCACCACTGGCTTACCACTAAACAAATATAATCTTTAAAATTTTTACAGAATGGTGTGTGCTGACTGCAGACTTGACCCTCCTACAACTAACTTTCTGAGACAGACCTATTTGTGCTACAGATGGATTTAATCTGACATGTGCATGTCATGCTGTGTTGGTTTTGCTTGGACTGGTTTTTGGTAGCGGGGGGACCACAGAGGTAGCTTCTGTGAGAAGCTGCTGGAAGCCTCCACCATCTCCAGCAGAGCCAGTCCCTGATGGCTATGAAGATGGGCATGCTGCTGGCCAAAGCTGGGCCAATTAGAGATGCCACAGAGGTAAAGCCTCTGTGATGACATATTTAAGAAGAAAATCAAAACAAAGTGGGGCACAGTTTTTTTCTATTCAGAGAGGAGGAGGTGAGAACATGTGAGGGGAACAACATGAGGTGGAGACACCAAGGTCAGTGCAGAAGGAGGGGGAGGAGGTGCTCCAGATGCTGGAGCCGAGATTCCTCTGCAGGCCGTGGTGAGGACCCTGGTGAAGCGGCTGTGCCCCTGCAGCCCATGGGGCCCATGGGGGATGCAGAGATCCACCCACAGCCCGTGGGAGAGGTGCCCATGCCGGGGCAGGTGGCTGGAGGAGGCTGTGATCCAGTGGGAGACCCAGTGGAGAGAGGGGCCCTGCTGCCAGGCTGGAGCAGCCTGGGCTTTGAGGACTGCACCCCGTGGACAAGTGACCCAGGCTGCAGCAGTTTTGGGAAGACTGTGTGCCCGTGGGAGGGACTCACATTGCAGCAGTTTTGGGAGGACTGCTGCTCATGAGAGTGGACCCATGCTGGAGAAGTTCACGGAGAACTGTCTCCCCTGGGAGGGACCCCACGGTCTCACGGGGGAAAGATTCCTCTCCCTGAGCAGTGGAAGAAGAACTCGGGTGATGCACTGACCAAAATCCCCATGCCCTGTCTCTCCTCTCCCTGTCGGAGGGAAGGAGGGAGGGGCTGGGGAAAAAAGATGTTTTAAGGGCTTATTTTACTTCTCATTTCCTCCTTTGACCCTGTTAGTAATACATTCACTTTGTACCTTTAAGTTGAGCCTGCTTTACCTGTGGAGTGTTTTCTTCCAGTCCTTATCTCAACTCATGAACCCTTCATTAATTTTTTTTCCTCTCCTCTGCCCAGCTGTGGCAGGAGAGAGTGACTGAGTGACTTTTGTGGGTGCCTGGCGTTTGGCCAGTGTCAAACCACGACACATACACACACACACACACAATAATGACTGTATTCAAAAGCAAGGCTGTAAATTTGGTTCAGTCACATATTTTCCATGTACAAACTATGCCTTTTTTCCGATTGGTGGGAGACACTAAAATCACTTGATTTCATTAAGGACTATATAATTCAGATGGGTTGGCTTTTGTGGCTTATACCTTCCTTTCTTAATTCACAAAACATGCACAGACCCACTCCCAGAGGAAATTACCAGTGTGCAAACCTGGCCAGTGTCCTGCAGGCTGCTTGCCAGTGCTTATTACTGCAAGGCGTTGCCTGCTCTGTGTAGGAGAGGATAAGTCTGCACCAGAAGTGCGTAAAAGCACTTTGCTTCCTTCTAGATAGGGGTACAAAGAGGGCAAACACTGCCTTATTGGTCACAGCCAACGAGAAGAAAGCCCTGCTTATCAAACCTGATTCACTTTTATGACAAGGCAACTCACCTAGTTGACCAAGGGAAGCCAGTGGATGTAATCTTTTTGGATTTCATCAGAGCTTTTGATACTGTCTCTCTCACTGTATCCTTCTGGACAAAATATCCAATGCTCAACTGGATAAACACACCGTGCAAGGGGTGAGCAACTGACTCAGGAGTCAGGCACGAAGAGTTGCAGTGAATGGGGTGACATCAGACTGGTCACCTCTCACTGCGGGGTTTCACAGGGCTCCATCCTCAGCCCTGTGCTATTTAAAATCTTCCATAAAGGACTTGGACACAGGACTGGCTGGGATACTAAACAAGTTCACAGATGATACAAAACTGGGAGCAGCTCTTGACTCCCTCAAAGGCAGGGAGGCCCTGCAGAGAGACATCAACAAATGACAGGACTGGGCAGGCACCAACTGTACGAAATTCAACAAGTGAAAGTGCTGGATTCTGCACCTGGGATGGGGCAACCCTGGATGCACAGAGAGACTGGGGAATGAGACACTGGAGAGCAGCTCTGTAGAAAGGCACCTGGGTGTCCTGGTCAATGACAAGGTGACCATGAGTCAGCAGTGCCCTGGCAGCCAGGAGGGCCACCTGTGTCCTGGGGGGCATCAGGCCCAGCATCACCAGCCAGGCAAGGGAGGGGATTGTCCTGCTCTGCTCTGCACTGGGGTGGCCTCACCTCGAGTGCTGGGGGCAGTTTTGGGTGCCACAATACAAAAAAGGGACATTGAGCTGTTAGAGAGTGTCCAAAGAAAGGCCATGAGGATGATGAAGGGCCTTGAGGGGAAGCCATGTGAGGAGTGGCTGAGGTCACTTGGTCTGTTCAGCCTGGAGGAGAAGAGGCAGACGGGAGACCTCACTGCAGTTACAACTTCTTGTGAGGGGAAGAGGAGGGACAAGTACTTATTTCTTCTCTGTGGTGACCAGTGACAGGACCCAAGGAAGTGGCCTGAAGATTTACCAGGAGAGGTTTAGTTTGGGTATTAGAAAAAGATTCTTCACTCAGAGGGTGTTTGGACACAGGAACAGGCTCCCCGGAGAAGTTGTCACAGCACCAGCCTGACAGAGTTCAAGAGGTGTTTGGACAATGCTCTCAGGCACATGGCGTGACTCTGGGGGAAGGGGCTGTGCAGGGCCAGGAGTGGAGCTTGTGATCCATGTGGAACCCTTCCAACTCAGCATGTTCTGTGATTCTGTGATTCAGTCTGAGCTTATCAAAGTTATTCAGGAAAACAACCTTCCTGCTAAACCCAGAGGTCCATTCTTTCTGGAGGCAATGAATGCATTTCTCATTCTGTACCAGAAAGCAGACCAGGCGGCACCATCATAGCCAGCTGTGATGGACTGGAAAAGCTGTCTTTAGCATGTTGGAAGCCCTGGGTGCTGGAGACCCGTGATAGCCCCAAGGGCAGGATGGGGATAGGTGCTGTCTGTCCCTGGGGGACTCTTCACCATGACTCCCATCCTGATGGTTCCCCTGTCATGTCATGAGGTGGCAGTATTTAATTTCTACTCTCAGGCTCTACATACATTTGCCATCACATTCCCTTTTCTCAGATTACTTGCCTTGCAGCACACACCTCCATAGCATGGTTATGAACAGTTCATTCTGTGTTCTGTGGATGTGATCCTTAGCACTTGGACTTCAGCTGTCTGATCTGTGAGGCCACCTCAAAGTGAGGGATAGAGACCACATGATGAGCTTATTATTTGATGTCATTGCATTAATATTTGTCGCTACACTTATATGTAGGATCTGAGATGTGCCAGGTGAGGTTTAACCCATAATCTGGGGCCACTGACATACTCATTGGTCTATTTAGTCTTTCCAAGGATATCCTTTATTCAATAGGGTCTGGACTAGGAGAACGCATGCCCAGGATCTGTAAGCCAGGGGAATTCCCATTTGCAGTGGACTTTGCATGACAGAAGGCTCTTGGCAGCCTTTGAGGGCTCAAGATATGCAAAATATTTCTTACATTTAAGACTGAATCTACTTAATAACTGCAATGACAGAATGTGGGTTTGAAATGCAAATATCCAAAATGCAAAATTGCCTGTAATCAGGTGTCAATATTAAGAGTATAGTTGAGTTTTATTCATTGAAAGCAAAGGAAAATGTGCTGACCTCAGTGACTTCAATCACAACAAAATAACTGTGATTTGACTTGACTCCGAGAAAAACAAGTGTAAAGTGTTAGGTAAGGGACTTTCAATGAAAAAGACATCATGAACTTTCTTGCACATGACCATGATGATAAACCTCACTGGGAATCTCAGAGACACGTTTTGGCTCAAACTGAAATAAATGCATCAATTATAACCAGGTGATCTATGGAACAACTCAAATCATGAAGGTTGCATTCTTTTACATTAAGGCAGAGAGGAAGTCTGACTTCTGTATTGGCATATTTCTATATATGTCCTGCTAGAGATGAAGTAGAAACCAGATCACATCAAAGCTTTTGGGCTTTCCAAAAGAGGCAGAAAAATGACATAACTATTCTAGAGGTGATCTTTAATCCTTTAAGTGTAGAAAAAATATTATGATGGAAATCGTTCTTTATGACTTTTAGGAAGGTTCCACTCTATGCTATGGCTCCTACTAACACATTTCAGTCACTTATTGCAGACACTTCAATGTCTATCGGATCTATTGATGAATTAACTAAGCATGAATGCTTTTTTCTTTTTCAGTTGATGCTCAAAAATTAGTTTTTAAATTATGTCCCATGTAGACAGAAAAAGAAGTGATCAGATTAAAGAAATCTTTTTAAATCAAACTTGGAATGTTGACACCTTATAAGCAGAGACCAATCACTTTGTGGGACATTTTCACATTTTAGCACCATTTCTCTTGAATTCCACTAATCCGTAAGGTGACATATACCAAATTGTGTAGTCTTCACACAGAGAAACAGCTGGTGCTTCACTGTCTTTCAGGAGCTTCTGAAACTTATCTTTGTTCTGAGACGTTGCCACACAGTCATGGCTTGTTGCACAAATATATGTAAGAAATATATAAGGCAACAGTCACAGTGACATTTGAACAGTTATTCTTTTTTTGCATTTATTACTGAAACTAGCTTTACAAAAAACACAATACTGGCTGTGTTTTACAGAAGGCAATAGAACACATTTGTCTTTCATTAATCCTTTCAGCAATAGATCACCAATTACTTTGGAGATCTTCCTAAATGAACAAGAACAAGAAGAGAAAAAAGAATATATATAGTGTAGGTAAGGCAGATAGGTGGGAGAGAGCTAACATAGGCACATAATATCTTAGAATTTTTAGGGTTGGGGGGAACCTAAAAGTTCTAGTTCCAACTTTCATGGCGTGGGCAGGGGCACGTTCCACTTGATCAGGTTACTCAGAAACCCATCCAGCCTGGCCTTGGACACTTCCAGGGATGGAGCTTTGACAGCTTCTTTGGGCACGCCATGCCAGGGTCTGACTACCCTCACAGTGAAGAATTTCTTCCTAATATCTTCATTCCAGACTGAGTATATACATGCTTATTGCACATTGGAATACTCCTAATGTAGCTATACATTCTAGACTAAAAGCTTTCTAATAAACAAAGCTGAATTTAAATTAAGCACTATCCACTTAGTGGATAAAAAAATGGTTTTTTTTCTAGATCTCAGACTATTTTGCTGTTCTGACTAGCACATCATTGACAAACACAATGATTTTAATATTTGCAAGTAGATATTAATCTTTTACCTCTATCAGTCTAAGTGCAGGAAAAAATGGTACTTGCCCAACACCCTAAAGGATTTTTTCTTTAATTATAAAACAATATAGAAATACAGAAACTGTCTTTATGCATTTATGTGGCATTTATTTTGTAAAAAAGGTAAAAAAATTAAAAATAGAAACTGCCCTGAGAAATGTGTTAGGAATAAAAGCCTAGAGTTGTAGGCCTGGATATGGGTAAAGTAAGATTCATGGTAGTTTGATTTACTTTGTTCTGTAGGGATTTATAATTTTTTGTTTCTGTTTAGGAAAACTTTAAAACAGCAATAATATCCTGATCTGAAAGGGAACATCTAAAATACCATACAAATCAAGTTGCCCAAATAATTCTCCCTGTGGTTTGTCAGAAGAATTGCAAGGGCTAATGAATGAAAGGAAGGGCTAGAATATGACAAATTTCTCAAAAGACTGAAAGTAATTTTTCTCCAAGCTGGCTGATGTTGGTAAAATATTGTATAGTTCCAGACAAATCCATCATAGCATTAGTCATGGATTCAATAAATCCATTTTAAGACCATTTTCTAGACAATTTAGTGATGTCAAATGCTGAAAAATGTTAACCTTAAGGGATTTTTTGAGTTCTTTCCCAAACACAAAGCTACAGTGTCAAAATAGTTTCTTGGCTTAGTTAAGTCTTAGAGCAAGTTGTCTGATGGGATAGCACAAGGTTTAATTTCAACCATTTTGCAATGAGCTATGCCATTTTCCCCCTTAGTTAGCTTTGGTATGAAGGTTTGCCACTCTATAACCTCAGCCAGTGCTTTCTATGCAAAAAACCCCCAGCAAACAGAAAGATCATGAGACACAACTTAAATATTTTTCTACTTTAATACACGCTTTTTTTCACTGACATAAATTCTTGCAGTGTTATGCTTCTTGTAAACAAAAATTAAGAGAAAAATAATACATGTTTTCTGACATGTGACTATCCAGGAAGCTCTTGTTAATGTCTCCTCCCTGCTAAATACAATATTTTATTGTCTGTATACAAGTGTAAAGAAAAAGTAAGTCAGAAAGAGGAAAGTATCACAGGTTTTGTTACACAAAGATTGAGTTAATAAAATGCCTGGATTACCAAGTGCACAAGTATGTAGCTTCATTTAACATGAGCCATAAGTCATTGTTGTATTTTCCCAAATTGAATACATCCAAATGAACAGAGAAGTCTACTGCCACATTGGATAATGTGGGCCTGTTTATAATAGTTTTAATATTAAATCTACCACTTAATGGACAACTAAAGAACCTCCTATTAAATGAAGGCATAAGCATTTGTTTGTAATGTGTCTTCCTATAGATTATGTTTACCACCTTCATTTAGACTATTTTATAACCTTTGATTTTTTAATCTTGTTGCTAAACAGTAGACAAACACTTAAGACATCCAGTAAAAATTAACTATTAAGCCTGTAGTAGGAAAGCAACAGATCCTTGTTAAGTTCTTTACTCAATTTACGGGGCTCCAGGAGCAAAAATCCTTTCTATCTACAGTTGTTACCTGTGGAATAAAGTCAAACAAAACTGACCACAACTACAAAGTGTTGATGTAATCTCCAGTGATTTGCTCCCAATGAATCACAGCCAAAACAAAATGGTTTCCCTAACCGTACTGACCTATATTCCTCTAAAACTGAGAAAATCATATGCCTTTCCCAATGACTCAGGGTAAATATAGGTTCTGGTTGATATTTTGGGCACTGTATAACTTCATGCCTTTGTGTCCTCAGAGGACAACAGAAAAATTAGTAATGAAACCCAGAATGCCCATATGGTTTTTGTGATTTGAAAAAATAGTCACGAGGTCAATAGAAGGTGGGAAAAGGAATAGTGACCACCAAATCAGCCTTGTGCACATTCTCTCTTGATCCTGAAAATTCTGCCTCATTCTTAAATTGACATTGTATTTCCTACTATGAAATGGAGTGTCTGGGAAGAGTTATTGAATGATAGGTGTACCTGTTGCAGCACTGTTAAAGAAAGGTTTTACTGTAGAGGTCCTGCTCAGAAGGATGGTCAGACTGGCTGTTGTGACTCCACAGAATTTTTTCCTGGGCTATAAGAGATTCACATTTGGGACCTAACAACCCAGCTCTTTCCTTCTTTGTATCTCATAAACAACTTATGTTTTAAGCCTAAGGATTTTTAAAGCAGTCTTAGAGCTTCCATACAGTTTGAGGGATTTGGGAGGACTCTTCCCCCTCAACACACACACACACACAAATATCCGTATTAGATTATTTATAAAAATTTAAACATATGTTGGGGACTCTCCAGCTGACACTAGAATTTTACAGCCCTTTGTCACCCTCCAACAGCTAAAGAATGGCAAATCTGCTGTGCCACCAGTTAACTCTCCTCTTGGGAAGAGCAATATTTTATTTCCTAAAGTGAGGAAAAATTCTCTGCCTTTGCCAGAATTTTTTTTCCTGTCTGCAGAAGCTGGAGCCTTGTTGCCTATTATTTTATCCCATATTTCTTCCTTGCTCCAGCAGCACAGTGCCTCAACCAACTTCTTCACTGAAAGAACAGCCATGGCACACAGATTCCAAGGCACTGTAGGAACTGTCTTCATAAGAATAGATAAGCTGAACAGAATGCTACAAGCTCCATCATTCTTCTGCATTAAATTCCCTATATAACTGGTGAATCTGATCTCCATTACACAAACAACGATCACTGGAAGAAGAGCTTGCTTCCACGTTTTCATTCCTAACCTCCTCCACACTCACCCCCGCAGTGTGCAAAATCACTGTATGTTTAATTTAAGCTATAGTTTCAAGAAATTGCAAAATTCCAGAACAGCTTTGAATAATTTTTTGATTTTGGACTGTAGATATTTATAAAATGAAAATTTATGAGTTCATTTTAATAAAAACAAATAGTGACAGGTGTAGGAAGATGAGAATACCTTTTGCTAATATATTACTGTTTAAACATTAAAACCCTCCACTTTGGGTACGATAGTAGTGCTCTGTATTGTCACTCTGTAAGTGCTATTTGTTGTAAAAAAATAAATAACTACTACAGACTTGAAATCTTACACCACACATAGTAATGCTTTTATTAGTTCACCCTGCATGAGTCATTACCCAGAGCTGTCACTAGCAATTCCTAGGAATCTTAACATCAGCATTTCTGGTTTTGCTTCAAGTGCTCTACTGAAATTACCTGTGCCCTGGTCAGGTACAGTTTTCTTAAATGCACGTTTAACTACCTCAGCTTGGTTTTTCTGCACAGTGTTACTGCCATTCCAGTATGCCAATAATCTGTTTTCCTTTCTGCTTAACCTTTTCACCCTTCAATACATTTTCAGACCACAGATTTGGACTTCTAGTCTATCATTACTGAGAGACATTTATTCAACTATTTCCAACTGCATTACATTTCTGAAAAAGATTGGCATAAATATTCTTTGCTATAACAAAATGTGAAGGAAGGAAACAGATTTAATTACCCAAAATAAATTGCTGGCTCAGCCTTCCACTGTCTTATAGAAATTCAGAGGAAACACTTTAATTAAAACCAAGTTATATTCTGTGTTATTTTTTCTGCATCTGCTTGTTGATTTGCTTGACAGGTTTCCTTCTTTTCCTGCATACCTATCAGGACAAAAATTTTTTAAAATTTTTTTTTAAAAGTAAGCAAACCTAATTTTGAATGGTCTGTGGCAAAGTTATCTAATGTTTTCCCATTGTTTGTTTTGAGTTCTTTCAGGTCTAGAAGATTTCCATGTTTTGGATTGATATTTTCTGGTCAAGTCTCTGCTGCAGGCTGGTTACCTGAGGAGAAGTTTGACCTGAGAGAATGGCAATCAAAATAGATCCTTCTTAGAGAGGAAGCTGGAAATACTAAGACCTAGTACTGGAATCTTCCTGTGTGTTGGACATTGAAGCTTTCTGTTTGGAAAGGATTTGGTCTTCATATCAGAAATATATGTTTTCTACTCCTATATTTTGCCAGATTTTTGATTCATGGGAAAAAATTCTTGTTGGCAGAAGGACAGTAGGGATTTTTAGTGATTTTTGGTGTGTAATATTCCAGACATTTCCTCTGTCTTGAGCATACTCCAAGCAAGAGAGTGATCAGAGTTTACTTTGCAATTCCAAGTATGAGCTGTTCTACTCTTTGCTTCTGAAGTGGCACCTTGAATACAGTCCACATTTCAAGAACAAGTGGGTCAGCCTGCATCTAGAGGAGGCCAGCAAAGCCAAGGAAGCTGAAAAATTACAGCTTGTCTAAGTTAGAATAGGGAAGCAATATATTATGATAGGACAAAATGGCTTTAAAATTAAGAAAAAAGGCTGAGACTAGATATTAGATACATCTTAGTAACAGCATAGTAAAGCAACGGAATCTGCTGCTTAGGAGAGCTGTAGAATCTATAATACTAAAATTTTTCCAGAACAGCAAAGAAAAGTGTTATATTCAGTGATTAATGCATGTTTGTTCCTATCTTGAAGCAGATAATGGATTTAAAATGTTCCCTCCTCGTCTACATTTGTCTAAACATGAATATAATCATAAACATTCAAAGCAAGACATGCAATCTGAAGTTTTTCACTTTCCATCCTGTACCTGATAAAGGTGGTAAAAACAGCAGACAAACTCTACAGTGCCTATGAACTGAGACTTGTTGTAATTGCAAAAATGAATGCAATTTATAAATTGCATAAAGTAACATCTCTGAATTATTCCTTCGAGGCAGTCTCTTCTCAGGGACAGAAGAATGGTAATGGTCATGATGCAAAACAACATTAGAGCAGTAGAAGGTGGTTTCTTAGCAGGGTAATTGTATAAGCAGCTGAAAAGCTGCACATACAACATGTTTTGCAGTGTTGAAATTTGAGCTGCTATATCCCTCTTTCATTAGCAGTTCAGGAATCATCAGTACTTTAGTTTAAAGCCCCTTTCACCAAATGGCCATCAAACCACATATTAAAGCACCATCTGAGTCAAGATGGTGAACAATTAAGGAGCTACTCTCCATATTTGCATGCACAGTTTTCTGGCTAATAGTTACCAGATCAAGCTAATGAGACAGAAAGAAAGGTGAGACAAGACATCGGGAGCTTTAGTTCATGGGGTGCTGTTTTAAATTAATTTCTGCTGTAAACTTTGTTAAAGAAAGCTGCGAAGAATGCTATAAAAGCCCTCATGATCTGCATCAACATTTGCTTACTCTTAATGTAAACTGATTGTTCAAGCAATAGTTGGAATATTGTCACAAAACTGATTCATAAACTAGACCTAGTTTGCATCACCTGACAGACTGCCAACAGTGCAATGAATGCCCTCTGTGGCAAACCATCTAATTCCACAAGGAAATGATCAGCATTTATAGTACCATGTCTGTGCTTTCAATCTACAGAGTCATCTTGAGAACTCCTTCACATAACTGAAGTTGATAACAAATATGTATGTTGTCATCTCGCAAGCATCGGTGGCTGATTATTTTAATTATTGATGTTAGTTAACCAGTGAATAATTTTGTATCTAAAGTATTTCTTTGTGTTCTGTTTTCTACACATGCACTGCAACTGCAGCCTGGTAGGCAGTAGCCACTAATAAGCTCTTACTGCTATTAAAACCCTACTTTTTCTCATTGGTATTTCCCATAATTTTGACTCAATTATAAGAAATTACAGGTGAAAATAACTCTTTTTTTTCTTATTAAAATCATAAAAAAACCACAAAAATGAAAAGAGCATCCACATCAAAACAAAATGGGACACAGGGAAACAAGCAGCTCTAAGTGTTTCTGTCTGCTTCCTCCAGTTTTCAAAATGTTCCAGTTAATGGCATATTCATAAGATTGTTCATAAGACTGGGAAAGGAACTACAAAATGACAGATCTCGGGGAGATAGCATTCCTTAGACAAAAATAGGGGCAAGTTTTGTAAACTGATGGTTAGCAAACAGAACTTATCCAAGGTGTGAGGAATCCATGATGAATGGCCTCAAGAATCCCCTACTTTGCCAGTACACCATTTAGAAAAGGCAACTACAAAAGAACAAGACAGCAGGACTAAATAAGTCAATAGCATTTAAGCCATATCTTCTTTTCCCAGAAATGAGGCAGAAACTCATCAAGAATATGGTGTTCATTTTGGTGTGGATTGAATTTCTGCCATGACACATTTCTGTGGGTGCTTTGCAAAGACAAAGATGCAGGGGGAGCTTTTGTCTTTCAAATAAAGACAAAGGGATTTGAGTTTCCAGTCTCTTACAGTTTTGTCTAGTCAGTATGACTTTGAAACCATCCAACATATTTCCTTCTCAAGCTGTGGGATTTGGAGAGTGACACTAAATGCCATCTTAATCCAAATAAAAAGAAATTAACAGTTAGTGTAATGATCAAGTGAAAAAGGAAAAGACCTTTTTGGCTATAAGAGATATAAATTATTCTAAGTATCTTATTATTTTGGTTGATGACCACTCTAGAAGTAAGGCTAGAAAGCAGGCTATATGTCTATGGAGTAATAGAATAGAGTTTGATAACACCACAGACCTGCAGTGATGTCCAGAAAGGAAACTGGTCAAATGAAATAACTAAAAATTAGAAGGTTATGAACTTTTGTTCTCTCACTGATGTTATGAATGTTTGTATTAAGGGCCAGATGATTATTTATATAGAAGCCACAGCTTTATCTCCTATTTTATCACAGAATCTATACGTGGAGGTGCCAGAAACATATTTTTCAGTCTTTATTAAAGAGACTTATAAGACATACAAGGTAAAATTGGTGGTGGGAGTTGAATTTGCACCCTTTAACTGGAGATTATCAAAACAAAAATGAGCCTTGCTACTACTTTTTAAGTGTAAAGTGCAAGATCTGGACATTAACCCAGAAGTACTGCTGTTACTTCACTAAACCATTGTATCTGGAAGTATCCTGTAAGAGCAATTTCATCTGTCCTTCCTTTACCAGATTTCTGGTAAAGTCCACTGAGTCAGCTGCCATGGGGTGAAACCTATGCTATGCCTATGCTCAGGGGATTGACACCTTGACTGCTTCTGCCATACCTTTACCCAGCTGAAACAATCTGGTATACGCTGACAAAGCAAAATGATAGAAGAACTGTGTTAGGGAAATGCCGAAAACTTCACACTCAGGCAACAATTCTGGAGTGAAATATTGGATAATTAAAAAACCCTGGCTGACAGGAAGAGTTCACGTACATTGTCCTAGGGCTGCATCATTTGCAAGGCCACTGGCAGCACATATCAGCATTTTTCTGTACCAAGTAGTGGAACAGTTAAGACACTAGGCCATGGTAAGACAGTATTTCATGTTAAAAATAAACACATTATCTGAAACATATTGACCTAGTGCTGAAACTTTTTAATATTTACAATGACACCTAGAAGGAGTCTAGATATTTAAAATTACTAAGAAAGAGGAACAAAAGTATCTTTAATGCATTTAGGTATTTCCAAATTGGCAGAAGCATTTCCCAGGTATTCCCCAAAATCTTGAATTAGGTACCTTTGACAAGAGCTTTTCAATTTCCATTAGTGTCAGGAATTACCTGCACATGCATTTAAAAATAAATCTCTTCCCCAGTATTGTTCACGGCACAGATGTCAGAGGGATTACTTTGTTGGCAGAACTGCTCAGAATATTGTAATTAATTTTTTTTGCACTGACTTATATCACATTTGTTTTCTTTTTCAAAATTGCACACTTTATCAAAACTTTATTTCAAGCTTTCTGAAGAGCATTTTTAGAGTAACGGTCTTGAAAACTTGCTTTTCCATTTCCAAATATATTTTGAAAGACCTGTTCTTTACAAGAAACCTTTCAAGAATCTCTAGAAGCACTGCTGACAAAGTGCTTGACAAAAAAAAAAAAAAGGTGAGATTTTTATTGAAAATCACAAATAAGAATAATTTTTCTTTTGAAATCTCAATATTGCAGGATTAAAAAAATAAATATAAAGGAACTTTTCTGCCCAAATATATTCATTTATGTGGAGGGACATAATCTTTTGTCATAATCTTGCAAAGCACCCTTAAATAATTGTTTTAAGTTTTGAAGTTGAAACATACTTTAAAGTTTGGTTAAAAAAAAAAGAAAAATAACAAAACAAAACCAAAATACCAGCACCAAAACAAAACCCCAAGCCCTGCCTCTTTTAAAGTGACACAGAAGACCTCTTTGGAGGCAATGCAACAGTAACTGGCCATCTAGATGTTCCAAACTGATTAAGAGCTCTCTGAGCCCTGACAGACGTTTATTGATATTTGAGGACTCTCTTTCAGTGAAAAACCATCCTCTGTGTCCTCCCTGCTTTCTACAGCTTGTCAATCTCAGGTGAAGATGAACATGTTAATTGACTGCCTTGTTAATTTATTTATGAGTAATGACAGAAAGAGTAGTGCTGAATGCTTATAAAATTCATCTTTCAGTGAAGAACTATCTGTGTTTTAATACTTTTAACTACCTTTCATTACTAATTTAGTCATCATTGTACATTATACTTAAAGATCAACAACACCCAGCAAACTGCTGCTTTATTATGGAGGTGAATGTATTAAAGAGGAAAGAATTACATGTACCAGACAACAGTTGGGGCTTTCATCTGTATTGTGTTACAAGGACAGGTGAAACTGCATTAGCATTTGAAAGTAGGATGCAGAATAATTATATTCAATTAACTAAGGACTCCTTGGGCAGCAGCCCAACAGAGAACTACACATGACAAGACCAGGTGGAAAGAGAAAGATGCAAACTGGTGTGAATTCTGTACTCCCCAAGTGCTAATAAATATGCTGTTAAATATGCAGTTACTGGGAGTGAATAGCTAGTTTAATACGGGTAGAAGTGGCATTGTTTACTGCTTTACAACAGTTCTGCAAGCCCCACTGAAGCTTGCAGGTGGTATTTGGCTTTGTCTACAAGAATGTGGACATGCTAAATACCTATTTCCATACTTCACATTCTACCTTACTCTGAAGTGAAAGAAGCTTGCATTCATCAGCAGATATTTATTTTTCTATTAGACTATAATAGCAGCAGCAAAAGTTCTTACCATTGAGGTTATTCCACCACTAGCAGGAAAGTAATTTCTTGATGATTTCACTTACTGGGTAATGAAGCAGGTGGTTCCTATCTCTGAATTGGGAAATAAACGCACATGATACAGAAAGTGGACACCCAGAAGGTAAGTGGCTGCCTTCACAGCCCTACCAGCAAGTGTTCCACCAAAACAGAGTTAGTATTTCAGAATTGCTTTCTAACCTCTGCTCCCAAGAAAAGGAGAGCTATGACTTTCAGTGGGGCACATGAGGACACAGAGGCTTACTCCAGCAAAAAACCATGACTGGGAATTTCTGTGAGAGAAGTCTGTGGTTGCAGCTAGTCAAATGTCAGTTGGGAGCATGTAACTTCTGTAGGATTACATTTTCTAAACATGATCTATTTGTTGAAAATATTAGCATATCTTGAAATTATTTGATTTCAATGAGAATTAACAACAGGTATTGCAAAGACACATTTTCGTGAAACATTTCTCGATGGTGTAGTTTATCTTCTTCTATATCCCTTCTTTTTCAGCTTCACCGAATCAAAGAATAACAGATTATTCTGAATTGAAAGGACCATGCAAGGATTGAGTTTCAACTCTTAAGTGAACTTGGCCATTTAGAAAGTGATTTGTCTGGGATACAGAGTCTCTTACCCATCTGGTCAGCATGTTCTTAGCTGTGCTTCCTAACTCATATCCTTTGTCTACGTTGATTTATACCACTACCCTCCATTCTTTTATATCATGAGTGTAGTCACATGGAGAGATGGCAATTAGCAGAGGAACTGCAACTCTTACAGCTTTGGCAGAAGCACTTTGCACTTCTACTTCCTCCCCAGTTCTTATGTCTCAAGCAGCTTTTTGGTTTTTGCCCTAGTTTAGTTGCCAAGGCTGATGGATAGAATTTCCCACAACAAGTTAATCCTCATGGTCTTCTCAGTGTTTGGTTACCTCAGGAAATCAGTAAGGTTTCTGCAAAGATTTTGGCATGCTGTCAACTGTTGCTATAAATCTAGCTGTAACCTAGATGAAGATTGCTGGAAACTCAATCTGAAAATAACCTTATTTGAAAATTTTTAGTATGATTATAAATAAGTTTTATTCTATTGTTTTCAGACAATTACTTTCTGTGGCAGAGAATAGCTGTTAATATTTTCCCTGCATGAAAATATGAATTAAAAAATGGAAAAATAGGCTTATGATCATTAATACTTCCTTACAATATAAACTGCAGGCTTGAGCAATCTCTCAAGATTGCTTTTTCTACATATATTAATGATTTATGCAACAAAGAATAAGTGGTGACAAAAGAACTAAAGTAATGGTTATGAAAGAAAGAAAGGACTGAAAGACAGGCAGTCAAGAACAGACTGATTTTTTTTTTTTTTATCAAACATTTGAATGCTTTGTTAGTTTCTCTTCTGTTGGAAAATTCTGTAAATAAGTTTGAATTGTCACCTAGGTGCAAAGATGGTTTTGGCAGCATTTCAGCAATGCCCACTCAAGTCAAATCTTGGAGATACCTGTTAAAAAATTCTGACAAGTCCAGCAGGATCAATGAGGAGAAAATCTGTATTCATTTTTTCACTTGAAACACATGAAAGCATAGTCAGTGATGGGGGAAAACAAAGGCCCTTAAGTTTCCAGAAGGCTAATCCTTTAAACTTTTGGCATATTTAGGGGGAAAAAAGGAAATAACCTCAGAAATATTGCTGGGTAAATAAAGGAGAGAAATACAGCAACATCTTAAATAAATCCCATTAATCTTCACACCTGCTAGGATTTATTTCTTGTGACTTGCATTATGAAAATGAGTGTTATTTGTAATTGGATTTTAATATGCTGTTACGATGTTAATGATACATTAATAATCCATGAAGCTTAGAAGGGAAAAGAATTTTGAAGAGGATTTTAACAGTGACTGATTTTTTTACTCTTTGCTAATCCTTTCTCTTCGAGTTTCAATTAAGGGTTTGTTGTTTGGTTTTTTGTTTGTTTCATTGTTGTTGTTGATGTTTTGGATTTTTTCCTGCAAAGGATTACTCAGATGATCCAGAACTTCACAGGAATACTCTATTTAACTTCAGAGGACTTTTGAGGATGTTTAGTAAGAACAAGGATTACAGTTTCTTTAAGTAATATAAAATTACATGTTTCTGTGATCTATTGCTCTGTTTTCTCTGGCAAATTCTATAGAACATTTGACTCTGAATTGCTGTTGCCATAGAGAATGAATCTTCCTCTTTAAGAGACGGAGACCTCTGATTATTCAAAAGAGCTGCATTGCTAAGTTTGGCTGTCTGTTGTTTTTGTAGGATATCCAAAGTGACATCTTCCTTGGCTGCAAGTCAGACATCTTATCTGAAAAGTGCTTGGCCAGGCAGGTGCATTTTTTTCTGAGGCAACCCTTACAGAAACTAAGTTACGGAGAATGGAAGTCACTAATTATTCCTGTTTGGAAAACTGTCCTTCAAAAATCAGAAACCTACTGATTTTAGTTTCAAACATATTCTTCTACATGTGGGAAGAATCAGCATCTTAAATTTATCTAAATTTCTACAGATTGCAGGTGATAACAGTAAAATTAAGTAGGAAGGTACCCACTGGAACAATGGTAGGCAGTCTTTTCCTGGAAGTGAGCTTCAAATGAGTAGGAAAAATATGTTTCTGAAGCATCATGTGTCAGTCCAAATTTAGATCAAGACTTCTTCTGAAGTTAATTTTTCTAGTGAGAGAATTTCTCTTTTAGACCAGACCATGGCAGTAATGTTTACAAAATACACTCATTTTTTGAATAAATACTTTCTAAAATCAGATTTGTCTTTCCAAAGTTAATTTTTGCCTCTTTTCTTTTAAAATCATATTACTGATGAATAAATATCTATGGATTATTACTCCTCTACCATTCTCATCCACAAATGCATGCTTTGCTCCCAAATGAACTAGTTCTGTTAATTCCCAGAACAAGGGTTTTTTCTCCCTAGAACAGCCATGCTGTTCTCTCTCCTTTTAT
This sequence comes from Orthonyx spaldingii, assembly GCA_013397795.1. Classification (NCBI taxonomy): domain Eukaryota; kingdom Metazoa; phylum Chordata; class Aves; order Passeriformes; family Orthonychidae; genus Orthonyx; species Orthonyx spaldingii. The sequence goes on along the minus strand of VZTJ01006183.1, from coordinate 145,096 downwards.
GGCTCCTTTTCATGGAAATTATGTCAGTAAAGTGAAGCAACCCAGAATCATGTCAGTGTGCACAGCATGTCTGAAAGCTCTTTATAAGTCAGTGCTCCATAGTGCATGGTATGTCTTTACAATATGTAAATGCTGAATAAATGTTTTTAGGGGTATTTATTTTTTAAAAAAATTCCTAGCATTCTGTGAGCCTTGATGACCAGCATTTTAAATATAAGAAATCCTGCAAGTGTTGTTACTCACTGTAGTTGTATGATTATATATTCCTTTGTATAACGGCTTAATTTGCATCAGTCTTTGACAAGCCCAAAGGAAAACAATTACATTTTTTCTTCCTTTCAACTCCACAGGAGCAAGACGTATTTCTTAACATTTATGCACACTACCCACAGAATGTGTTTTGTAATCTATTTTTTTTTAAACTGTGATGTGAGTGGATAAAAGAACAGTGTGTGGTAGATGTAATTCATATTGATTAGACTGCTTTTGGAAGAATCTTATGTACAACTAGATGAGGGTGAGAATTAGAAGAGGTCAGAGTAGAAGAGAAGAGTTTCATGAGTGCAACAATGTCTTTTAGTAATTGCTTCCAGAGGCAATGTGGTCTCCTACTATCTGTCCTAGGAAAATATCTTTAAAGACCAGCTTAGAATCTTCTAAGACAGGTATGATGGTCTCAGGCTTTTGAACCTGTGGAGAACAGGGTAATGATCTGTGGAAATTCCATTTATGCAGCTCATATATTGTACATGCAAACTGAGATGTGCTTCTTCCATGGCTTCCTAAAGTAGTTTAGAAGCTTAAGTGGGTGTTCACTTTCTTCAGTGGAATTTTTGCAACTGGCTGCAGGCTTGTCATAGTCTAGGTAGGTAACTATCCTGAAAGCTGACTATCCAGATCTAGAATTCAACAGCACATATTTAGTGAGGATTCAGAGATTTTTACATGTACAATATTCAACTTCAAAGCTAAACGTGGCTGCACTGCAGGAAGTTGTGCATCCATCAGTGATGAGGTAAAATAAGAATAGTTAGTGGTTATGTTATTATATGACCTTTAATGGGAATAGAGATTTGCAGGTGCAAATGAAACCTTCAATAGAAGAAATCCAAACTCATTCTCCTCTGAGAGTTGGCAGAGCAGTCATTATCATTTCCTTACAGATGAAACCATCTAATTGGTAGAGTTAACTCATAGTTTAACTGCCAGTTTTATGCTAGGGGAGTTCTGGTTTCATTGGTTCCATGCTGGTATAAAACTGAAGCAATATGGAGAAAAATGGAGTTTTCCTGAATAACAACTAATTATACTACTGTTTTTCATAGCAGAAATTTAAATTATTTAATATAGACAGTGTAAATAAAGTGGGGCAGTACTTTTAGCTAGTATTGTCTTTAAACAATCTTTAAATTGACACATATAAATATGTCTGGGTGGTAAGTATGGCAGTTGGTGAGTAACTGGGGAAAGGGGAAAATGTGCGTTGAAGGAAGACTATGATAAACTTACAGCTAGGTTTTGCCTCTCATACTGTATGAGAAATATGTGCCTACTTACTTTCATGGCTCTCTGCCCGTTTTAGCAAGTTGCCAGTATTTCATCTATGCCTCATCCCCTCGCAATGAACTATTTTTGTAGCAAGATCTTATCTACTGTGTCATACTCGCCAGTGTAGAAAACAATTTAGACTTCAAGCATGGAGTCATGAAATTGCTGAGATCTACTATTCTGTAGCTACTTGAGCATCTAAGTAGATGTTAATCTGACTTTTATTTCAAACGTCACTTTTTGGTGTCTCCTTTTCAATTGTTAAGATATGAAAACAACAGGCTTATTGGGTAACTGGACATCAGTCCATTTTAGTATGTCTGTTATTTTGTCTTTATAGGAACCACGTTTAAACCAAAACTACCCAGATTTATCAAAGTGAGTTATTGCTGTTCAATACCCCAGACTGGGAGGCCAGTGAATGAACAGGAGCACAGACTGCTGAGTGACTGAGTAGTTACTGATATGTGAAGGTGGGCAGTTCTGTCTGAGCCTGCAAAGTTTGCAGCCCTGGGCTTGAATTGTTTATTGTCATCAGCCGTTTTTCAGGGACAGCCATTGTCTTGCTGAACACTGTAGGCTGGTAAAAAACATCTGGAAAACTGAAAGTGTGTCTTAGCTGCTTGAAATAAATAGGGAGTATAGGCTTTATGAGCCAAAAGTGGCAAAGGAGACATGAAATGCATGGACTGGTGAGTTATATTTGTCTCAAATGGAAAATGCTTTTTTAAAAATGCTTTGATTCAAGGGGACAAAGCAATCTTCAGAATTTCCATTTTCTTCTCCTGTCTTGCACAGTTCAATTTAAATTTTACATTTGCATTATGAAGATAGTGGAAAACTTTTAAATGAGCCCTGAGGATCACAAGGGAAAAATACTCTAAAATGAACCTCTAGGAATAAAAACTTCGGAGGGCTTTTTTGGTTTTGGGAGGTTTTTTTGGATTTTTTTTCAGTAGAAGCATATCTTGTGTGCAATTTGCTGTAATTATTTTCCTGTAAAAAAAAGGTAACCTTATTCTGAAGATTTTCAATTGTGAATTTGGAGTCCTAATGCATTATTTAGGTAAGAAAAATTGCCTTCTACTTGCAGTTGTATTAGGAAGAACAAAAGGGACTTTCTAGTCCACTCTTTAATCAGCTTGTGAGGACGAAGGAAATGTGCTCATAAGATAGGAGTAATGGGCTTGTTTTTGCAGAGAATTTAATGACTTTCCAACAGCATACCATCCCACAGAAATTACAGACTCTACCCTTATCTTTTTGTCCAAGGTCAGGTAAAGCAAGTGGATAAAGAAAACAAATAGTTGAAGCACTTAGCTTCTGAATCCGTGTATACATATGCTATTGACAGAGCCTATAAAAGCTGTTTTTCTTCATAATATGCAGAATATGTTAGTAGTTGTTATCAGACAGAATGAAGCTTCATAAGGCTATTTCTTTTCCCTGTAAAAATGCTCTACTAATTAGAAACTTGAGGACCATGGCATCAGGCATTGGAAAAGTCTTTGGCCTTTTCTACTACAAAACAAAAGCTGTCAGTATTGCCAATCTATATTTGCAAAACAGCTGCAGACACTGCTCTATCATCTAGACAGAACTGAAAACTCACACATCTGCACTGGTTTTTTTTTTAATACAGGATAAGATTGTTACACATGTATTGATTTGGCCAAATATATAGGATAGCTAGAAAATAGGATGCAAGTTGTGGAAAGTGAACATACAGGGACAGGAGAGAATGCTTTGCATTCAGGTTAACCTTTACATATTGATCTATCGCTGCAGCTTGTTGGTCAGACGTTACTGCTACAATCACAAGGCAGAATAGGAAATCTAAGAGGTTGATTTGAAAAGCAAAATACCTGTTATTCATAACAGCTAAAATCATCCATTTTCATAACGCAGCAGATCTTTCTATTAGTTAATTGCTTTGGCAAAGTTGCTTGAAAGAAAAACAGAGCCTGTTGCTTTCAGGTTCATAAGTTGACATTTTGGTATACTTCATATATATGTATTCAAATTTGGGACCTGATGTATGATAGAGACTTTTGGTGGTGAGGAAGTAGATTTTCCCTAATCCTCTGGGAAGGACAGTTCTGACTTTAGACCTGGGAATGATATGTTGCTCCTCTGCCTTCTGTTTCACTGAAATGGATACTTACTGTATATATCACTTATCCTGGTAGCCTTCTAGAATGCAGCACTGAAATCATCACTGAACAATTTCACACTGAACTGAAATAATCCTCATAACATCACAACAGTCAAAGATTCAGAACATGATACTGTCAGTTTTGCGTAAATGTGATTCCATGGATTCTCCTGGACATGTTCTTAGTCTAGCCTTGTACAAGGAAAGGATGAGATTTTCTTCTTCTCTTTTCTTTGATTGTTCAATGAAAGCAAATATTTGAACTCATTTTGACTTGGCAGCATTTTGAGAAAGCATGATCTTTGAGTTTTTCCAGAGACTGCTTCTTAAATTAAGTAATACATAAAGACCTGTATCATCCGCATCTGACTTTCATAAGCAAATGTATGCAATTACACACAAAATTATATGAAAATGTTGCACCTTTTAATTTTCTAAAATTTGCTTCATTTGGAAATTGAGAACCATATTTTCTCTTTCTACTTTCTCTGCCTGGGCTTAATATTCTTGCTAAATAACTCTGCTTCTAATGTCTGGCTGCTCTTCCCATCACTTTGTCTGTTTCTGTCTAACTTCAACACTCCAAAACCTGTGTCCTTTTCATATTGGAATAAGTTCTTGCCAATGTTGTCAGCTACTTAACATTATCACACATATTCCTCTGCAGCTGTGTAGTAGCCCTCAATGTCTGACTCTCCTCCTGACCGTCCTTATTCACCTCTTTTTTTATTGTTCTTATCCTTTTTCAGATCTTGTTATGTGAACACCTATCACAGAGTACTTAATAAATCACAGCTTTTTGTAGAAGTAGATGTTTAAGAAATAGGCTATGCAGATCTGAAATTATTTGATACTATCCATTGCAGTGGGTGTTGGAACTAGGTGATCTTTAAGGGTGCTTCCAACATAAACCATTCTGTGATTCTATGATTGTCACTGATTTGCCCATCGTTTTCTATTGGAATAATAATGGTATTTTAAAGAATTTATGTAATCTGTACTGTTTGCTAAGCATTAATAAAAAAAAATTGAAAGGAATGACCCCTACACATTTTCATTTAGGTTCTACTCAAGAAGCAGTGCATGTAAAAATACAAGTTTATAGACACAGTCTGTGAGCTCCTCAGTAGTTATCATGCATTAGCAACACCTGTGAACTCACCAGACTTACTTTAAATAAAAGCCAGGGACAGCAGTCCTGGCCAAAGTGGCTGGGATGATACACCGCAGTATGGCATCAGAAAAAAGCCTCTAAGAAGACAGATCACTGACAGCTGGGATGGCGTGAATTAAAAATTTGGCTTTCTCATTAATGACATGCCTTTATCTTGCACAAAACACTGTTAGGTCACCTGATAGACGCTCTGATGTGCTGAGTTGCTTTGAGTTTTTCTTGTGCTTTAAACTTCACAAGATAAGAGGTTAAAAGACCCTTTTCAGACTGGGAGGATTGTGCACATCTCCTCCTCTGAAGGACAGAATTAGATGCCATGGGACCCCTGGCCCCCCAAGCTGTAAGGGGGCAGGTCAGTGACCTGACACTGATTGCTAGGCTGTTCTTAGGTTTTCTGGTTCTTCTCCTTTCCAATAACAGACCTTCTTTTTATTTATTTTTTTTTTTTTTAAGGCACATAAATTCAAATGCTTCTTGTTTAAGAAAAATCTTGAATATATAAAACAAGTGGGAAGTTATGGTCCAATTTCAACCCTCAGCAGGGGTGCCAAGAGATACAATCTCAGATACCTGCTGCAAACCACAGGAGCCATGGTTACACCGCTACTCCTGCCCAAGCAATCCATTCCCCATTTTACTTATATCCTGTGGTAGCCATTTAAAATAAATATTAATAATAACATAACCATTAATTTGCTAGCTATCTTAAGATGTTCTTCAGATAAATGTATCAGTCTTGCAAAGCACACTACCCACTACTAATATAATAGTTCTGAGATGCTACTTGGCAGACAAACCATTATGCAACCTTTATAGCTCTTATACAGCAAAGCCTTAAAGGGCATATAATTTTAAGCTTTCCTCAAAGTCTTAGGAAGGTCACAGAGCTTAAACACTTAGAGACATTGAACTGAGAAAGATTTCCTACATTTCGTCTCACCCTTCTATTTTGGGCTCTCTTGAAGGAACTTAGCAAACTCCTTATATATAAAAGTATTCAGACTCTTTTGAGTGGTGAGGAAATTGCAACTAATGAGTCAGTTATCTCTGGAGTAAAGAAATACACCAATATAAAGTAGTGACTTCTAAATATGATTATGTATTAGCAGCACATGGCCTTGGTCAATGTACTTGCAGCTTAGATATGGAACTGTATGCATATTTTGAATTTGCAAGAGTGTGACTGAGCTAAAAAATCTCTGCTATTTTTAGGGTAGGAACAGAGTGTGTAAATTTTCATTGATCACATATATCTTCTTCCTTCTTTATAGCTGACATTTTAAAGCACAATATTTTAAACGGAAGCTCAGAAAACCAATGCAGATTGAAAGAAAGTGCTTCAACAGTATTAATATACTAATATTTTAAACAAGTCACTGAACAAACCTTCCCCCTAACATTTCTGATCATTGGCAAAAAGCTCTCTTCAGTTCAAAATGTTACATATTATTTTTGCCACTTGAACAGAAGAAGACATAGATAGGAATCCCTTTCAAACTTCAGGTTTATAGAAGCTGTTTCAAGTCTGTCATCCTAAGAAGATGAAGAGGCACTGTCAGGGTTGCAGAACGGTGTCTGTTGATACTGGAGACAGAGTCTGAGTTTTTCTAGCAAGTGAATTACTGAGGTGAAATACAGTAATGTACCAGTTATTCTGTTTATTAATTTAGTGAGGTAGTTGCATATAAGAACAGTAAAATATTAAGATTTTTCAGTGTTCTGTCTTTCATTTTCAGTATCTCTGACCAATTTTGTGAGTATCCTGTCTGAATCTGTTGCCACTTTTCCCATCAGTTTTTATTAACTTATTTGTTTAATGTTAGCCTGACATTAGGTCCCAAGTAGACATGAAGGCAAACTTGTGCTGGGGACCACATTGTTTGCTCTGTTACAGGGAAAAATTGTCTGTAGTTCAAGGAGATGAGAAAAGAATCTGTAATAAAAAAATAGTCTGTAATAAGAAATATATAATACTCAATATGTAATATATATAATAAAATAATCTGTAATAAGAATATCTGAATTTCACTAACAGAAAGGACAGACATGGTGGCAATGAAAATAAAGCCTTTCACTTACACTGCAGCTTAAATATTACAAAACTGGAGAGCCCCAAATTGTCTGGATTTTAAGACCATATAAACACACACAAAAATAACCTCAGCTGCTGCTCAAGCTGGCCTTCACTGTTTGAAACCTGGCCAGCATTGCTCAGAACTTGTAGTGTTTTTATCTATGAAGTATGTTCTGCGCTAATAAATCACAAAGACATTTCACCATGTCCTGTTCTGTATTGCTTTTATTGAGAGTACTGAGAGTCTTGCTCTGCTCTTCTGATACTAATGGAACCTATGCTACTTGCTAATTTATGTTTATTTTAAACAAAATTTCAACTTCTTCTAAAGACAAATGAGCAAAAAATTCACTACTCATAATATGAGAGCATAGGATAGTTATTGTAATGTCTAGGTTGAAACACCTGAGGCCTCTATCCATCTTTTTAAAGAAAATTTCAAGGAGATTTGAAACAGCAAGGACTTAACACAGCAACTTGGGGTTTTTTTCCAGAAAATCTGAAAATTTGCCTTCTGAATTCTTTTTTTAATATGGAAAATTTTAATATAGAGAAACTTTGAAGCTGAGGTACTCAAAATGATAATGACAGTTTATTTTCCACCAGAAGCACTTTATTTGTAGAAGTTCATTGATAGCTTCTGCATATATAAAAGGAGGAGGCTATGTTTCTTTCTGAATAGATCCTATCACATTTGTTCTGAAATGCGATTGTAAATTAGGATGAGATAAGATAATGTAGACAAAAGCTATTCCTCTCCTATCAGTTGAAAGGAGGGAGTTGAAGTCTTCTTGGTCTTATATTCCTCCACCTTTGTCCTTTGTCTGTTTCATCTGATGGGCGTACTGGGAATTCCACTTTTTTTTCATTCTAGTCTGTTCCGTTATGTGTGAATCTCTGTCTAAGTGCAATGTTCTCCTATGTTCTTCTCTACCACAATACCAATCTCAATGCAGTTTTACAAAAAAAACTTGCAGTAATATCAAATAGTATCCAGCTGATTCCATGCCATATTATTACAAGAATTTGGTTTATGTCTGTTAAGGATATAGTGGAGCAAATCCATCCACTCTAAGGTATAAAACCAAAATAATATTCTAAAGAGAAGGAGTCATGATATTACTCCACCATCATAATCCTTAACATTTTGAAAGTAATAGAGAGCTATTGTGAATTCACCCCCGTCATTGAACAGTACATCAAAACAGGATGTTCCAAACTTCATCATGTTTTCTAAGGCCACTTTTCTACTGGAAGAGTATAGAAGAATGACATATAGACCTGACTGCTACTTATTTTACAAAAGAAAAATGTTTGAAGATTGGTGCTCCTATATTAAACTTTTGTGCAAATTTGGCTATGCTGTAGCACAACAAAGAATCCACCTAGAAAAAGATCAGCAATCCCCTAAAAGTGTCATACCCAGAGTACTCATCTGGAACCAGTTTGAAATATTTGGACATTTATTTCATGAATTAATTGATCCCAGATCCAATTAATTTTACATCAAAACACAGACACTTCATAACATAATTTGCCCAGAGAGCAAAGCGAAGTGTCTAATTCAAAGAACATCAAAAACAGTATCAATTTTGTCTAGGGAGAAGGACAAAACAAGCTTACACCAGAATTTCCATATTCTAGTAAAACAGCACTGAAATCTAAATTTAGACTAAATCTGATGAATTGGTCTGAAAATCAGACCCATACAAAGGAAACGCAGGATAAATATTCAAAGAAATTTTGATTACAGACGTGCCTTCATTTTCAGCAAGCCTGAAATAGAAGTTGATCTTCAAATTGCAGCCATCTACTAATGCTGTATAATAATCCAGCACAGCAGTGTTCAGTTCTAATCCAATTTTCATATGGGAATTGTGACCTGAAATAAACTTGCTTATGGACTGTGTACAGGGTCCAGAAAAGATAATCCATGTAGCATGGTAATTGCTATTAAATAAGTTTCTTGATAATATTTCAGAACAGTACATTCATGCATCACAGAATTTATTATGTTTGGTATTTAAATTTTTTTTATGTTTCAGTAAAGATGCAATGTTCAGACGTTGTTCTCAGAGGCTATGATCTTCCAAAGACTCAGCTTTATATATTGAGACTACACCCCTGGAAATGGATAGCTCACACATTAGGATCTTTAGAGGGATCTGAACTACTTTTACATAAAGTAATTAACCCTGAATTACAAGGTATTAACATGAGAAGGATTAGCAAAATGTCACGTGTCCCTATCTGTACCTGCAGTTCGTTTTTAATTTATACCAACAGCAATTTCTTATTTCATGGCAATCCACGGCAAGTTCACTGTATCTTAGTTCACGCAAATCACCTCAACCGGCCCCTGCTTAAGATTGTTTTAGTGTTTGCTGCTTGGTTTTTACAGATATCTCCTTTTCAAGGTCATTTTCAGTTACCCTAGCGACCCAAACTCTTCTTTTCTGTTAAACTCCATTAACACATATACTTCCATCAGGGCCTTTGAATTCTCAACACCTTGAACAGTCTTCCTCTTTGCAAGGCTAATATGTTTCACGTACAGCAAGTCCCTGTGCTTCTGAATGGGATGAGAGGGCAGAGGCCAGAACAGAAAGATACTCTGACTGCCTAAATCAAACAAGATATATCTCTTAGCAGTACAAATAGTCATGGTAATTTCTCCAGTTGTAGCTGATGGGCCATTAGCAGTGTCTGACAGAAAATGAAGCAGTTCCAGAGGACAGCGTTTCAACTACCTGGTGCATTTGCAGACAAAGATGAGACATCTCAAACAAGAACATTTTTATTAGGGGAGAGCATTCTACTCTTTCTGACACATACTTTTGTGCATAATTTCTGCATTTTTTCCTCAACATGACTGTTGTTTAGCCTTTTCATTTTTCAGAGACCAAGTAAGTTCTAAAGAAATGTCACAGGGGTTAGCACATGATATTGCAAACTCAAACATAATTGGAAAGTCTGAATCATTTGATAATGGACAATGTGATGAGCCTGGACTGATACACAGTGTTTGCCCTAATAGATGCTGATACACTCTTAACAACAATAATCACATCCCATCAGTGCTACCGTAATGCATTGGCTTTTCAAACTGGAGCCACAGAGTGACAGAGCAGTCTTTCAGGCAAATCTGGAAAGGGGATCTATTGAGTCATCTAAATTAGACCATTATGAATTTTAAGTGCTTCAGTGATAGTTTTTAGATTGTCAGCTTTGCTTTATGTAATTTATAGTTTGCAGTACACAACATGCAGATACCCTCAGCACTTACCAAAATATGATGTATAATTTTGAAAACATTTAAAGCTTATGCTCCTGCGGAGGGACCAATCCTTGAAGCACTTTGGCTCAGGAAATCTTAGATGTTGAATCAGAATGTCCAGACAATTTTAATGAAATATATATTTTGTCTCACCATTGCTTTAGTTGTTCCTTATATATCCTCTCCTGCTGTCTGAAATGCTTCTATTTGACCTATACTGAAACTACAAAGCTAAGAGGGGGAAGTCTAGCTATGATAAAGTATACAGAGAAGTGATGACTCTTCAGTGAACAATTAATTATCACTCCTGAATATTAATGCTGTGAACATGCATGTTTGCTAGATGATCCTGTAGGTATATATATATGCATACCCTCTGAGACATGGCAAGTCTACCAGCTCTTGCATTTAGAGAAAGGTTTTAAGGTGCCTGGAAGACAAATGTAGATCTGTGAAACCAAACAAAGTGAAGCCCGCAACCTTACAAAAATGTTGCTTCCCTGGAAATGAAAATCTCATTACATGGGTAAAGAACTGAAGTCTCGTTCCCTAAATGTGTGTCCTGTCACCACAAGGAGTACCTTCTAGATTTCATGAACCTTACATCTAGCATTGAATTGCAGGAGAGATTTTGACAGAAAACATGATTCTCTTTGTTTGCCAACATATATGCATGCTATGTTTTATGCTTCAAAGAAAATGTGTTTTTGGACAGTCTTGTCTTGACTATTGTGTGTTGGGCCATGTGAAAAATCTGAATGATTTCAACTGGGAGCATCTTTCTAGTGTACAGGGTCAGGCCAGGTGAAGAGAGGTACACACATGATGCAGATGAAAATCTAGGCCAGACCTCCTGAGAGGAACAGAGAGGAGGCAAGAAGACAAATATCAGACAGGATGGAAAGAAGGAGGCTCAGAAAGTTTGTAGCAGTTGAGGAAGTCATTGGAACATACTGGACAGAAATAAAGCATGAAGGTTACTGTTTGCCAAGGTATTGTCCTGGAGAAGCTGTCAGCCCATGGCTTGGACAGGTGCACTGAGTTAAAATCTGGCTGGATGGCCAGGCCCAGAGAGTGGTGGGGAATGGTGCTGCATTCAGTTGGTGGATTCTCACTTGTGCGGTTCCCCAAGGCTCAGTATTGGGTCCAGCTCTGTTTAATAACTTTATTGAAAATCTGGACAAGAAGATTGAAGGCACTCTCAGTAAGGTTGCAGTTGGCACTAAGTTGAGTGGAAATGTTGGTCTGCTGGATAGTAGGAGGGCTCTGCAGAGGGATCTGGACAGTCTGGATAGATGGACTGAGGCCGTTTGGATGAGGTTCAGCAAGGCCAGGTGCTGGGTGCTGCAATTCTGCCGCAATTCCATGCAGTGCTACAGGCTGGGGAATGTGACTGGGTAATGGTCCAGCAGTAAAGATCCTGGGGGTGCTGGTCAGCAGTCTCTGCACATGAGCCAGGGTGTGCCCAGGTGGCCAAAAAGGCCAAGGGCATCTTGGCTTATGTCAGCAATAATGTGGCCAGCAGAATCACAGCAGTGACCGTCCCCTCATACTTGGAACTAGTGAGGCCACATCTTGAGTCCTGTGTTCAGTTTTGGGCCCCTCACAACGTGAAAGACATTGAGTTGCTGGAGTGTGTCCAGGAAAGGGCAACAGAGCTGAGGAAGGTTTTAGAGCAGAAGTCCTGTCAGGAGCAGCTGAGGGAGCTGGTGTTGTTTAGCCTGGAGAAAAGAAGGCTCCAGGGATACGTTTTTGCTGTCTTCAACTCCCTGAAAGGAAGTTGTAGCCAGGTGGGGCTTGGTCTCTTCTCCCAGGCAACCAGTGAAAGGACAAGAGGAGATTGCCTCATGCTGCTTCAGGGAAGGTTCAGACTGGACATCAGGAAGAATTTCTTCATGGAAAGGGTGGATAAACATTGGAATAGGCTGCACAGTGGGGTAGAGACATCATCCCTCGAGGTGTTCAAGAAACAACTGAATGTAGCGCTTAACATCATGGTCTAGGTGACCTATTGGGCTACTGGTCAAAGGCTGGACTTGATTATCTTAGAGGTGTTTTCCAACCTAAATGATTCTTCAGTTCTGTGAAATGGCCTGCCTTGAGTGGACAGAGTGGGCAAGGTAAGGTTTTTTTAGTTACTTTATTAATTTGTTCCACTGGGCAGATTTAGGACTCCCTCTAGTTAAAGCTCACCGTTCTAATGAAATAACATCAAAGTTTCAAAGATATTTTAAGTTTAAGGAAAAGGTGCAAGCAGTTCTGTCTTAAAAATGTGGCCAACACAGAGCCATATCAGAAGATATAGCAGGGGAGTTGGAACTAGATGATTTTTGATATGCCTTCCAACACAAACCATTCTGTGATTCAATGATTCAAACATGCTACATTTCCATTTCTGATTCAAAGATTCTGCAGATTCAGAGATTGTGCAAGGAAATGCTATTATGCCTTTATGGCAAAGTCAATATCTGACCTTGATTTCTGATTGTAATTAAAATGATAATTATATTATACTTTGTTCTTGTTTATGTACTGGAGACTTAAGGAGTATTTCGCAATCCAGACAAAATTAACCACCTTTTGGAAAGAAGATAGAGGCGCACACCCAAAACCACACACATTCACAACCTGGCTACGAAAAGGTTCTCTTTATAAAGGTACTTAAACTCTAATTTCTGAGAGAAGCTGCATTACATAATGGTGAAATAATAATTAACAAATATTGCCATGCTGCATAGCAAAAATCTACTGGAAAACATTGATCACTACTGTGCAAATGTGCACTAAGGAATGCCTATATGTATGCATCTGAAATGAAATTGATCACATACATACCAATGTGGTTGTGCATGTGCGTGTGTGTCCAGAGTCCTGCCTAGCATCATTCTTTTCCCCTTCATTTTATTCCTGTTATTCTTTAAGGATGTCACAAGGATGAGTGACCTGGCATCTATTCCTTCTTACTAGTCATAGATTGAAGTGGTCCCTTTAAATATTAGACAGCAATACATGGGTAAAGACATACCAGTGCAACTTGAAGGCAATCACCTGTACAGATGCGTGAGTGTTGGTCATCTGAACACCTTCTTGTGAGCTGTGGTGTGTAAGAGGGAAAAAGCCCAGCTTGACCTTTACAGCTGAGACTAAATTTTCAAGACAGGTGGAAAAACATTAACCAATTGTTCTGAATTGTGCAAAGGCAATGTCAAGTCACTGACAAATGATGCATGGGCGTTAGTAAAACTGCTTTCTGTAGGCCTCAGTGCAAAAGATTATTCTGCTGCTCATGTCTCTCATTTTTGCATTCTTCCTCTCAGCTTTTCCCCTTTCCTTATCTAACACTGGTACCTAGATAACGCACAGAAAGTAAAATCCCATAGTATCTTGTCACAGTTCCTTTCCTTCTTTGGCACTCATTTGGCAAGGAGTGAAGGTATCTTGGTAAGTATTTATTGCAGTTCAGGATCAAAGATTGAGGCCATTGTCACTGCCTGAATCTTTCTTTGATCCAAAAATAGTATTTCCATTAAAGACACGTTTGTCTTTGGTTTTCCACCAAACTTTGCACCGTAGTCTATTCCACTTTCTCATCCTACACTGGAATTGTCCAGGTAAATGTCATCTCATTATTATTATTATTTGCTTTTTAGATCCTCCTCAAAAACTTGGTCACATGACAGTCCACCTTGGGTATTACCCCTTTCAAGTGTAATGTTAGACTAGGACAATCCCTGTGGGATTTTAAGACAGTTCTTCTGAAGATGGAGTTCCTTTATCTTGTCTGTCTTATTTGCTTTATTACTAAGTACACACTTTTTCACTTAGTAGTATTAAAAAGGTTAAATTCCTTGCACTAATTTTACCTGATCATGCAAACCATTCTTGAGCAGGGCTTCACCTCTTGTTTTGAAGAAGGTACAGCATATGTTAGCTAGATGATAGAAAATTTAATAGTGACAAAAAGATGAAGTGAAATATCAAATGAAATTAATTATTAACAAGGAGAACAAAAGTTAGCAAGAGCTAACATTATTCTCAGAAAAAGGTGACTTGCAAATTCATGTATTTACAGGAGAAGAGGAAGGAGGTTTTTGTTTGGTTTAAAAAGACTTTAATCAATAAGCTAGACACTGAAAAAACCCAGTATTTGCAAGTCATTTGTAAGAAATTATTTAAGCAACAGGAAAAGCAGCTCACCATAAAGCAAGTAAGCACTGTAATTCTTTTACTACAGCCACATCACCGTATAAATGGAAACATGGTAATGAAGATACACTAACTGACACCAACTCTCCCTTCTGCAAAATCTACGCAGATATTTATGGAAATTGCATGGAGTTTTGACCTGTTTATGCAAACTACAAATCATCCTTCAATTCTTCTTGGTGATGCTATCTTAGTCTACATCCAGCACATTCTGGAACTGTTTTACAGTCGAACACAACCCTTCATCTTAAGAAGTTTTCGGATATTTTATATCCAAACTTGGAAAATTCTCTGTTTTCTTACCAGCAGGGGTTTATATTCACTGAAGATGGAGTTACACTATTTTTAAAGTTGTGTCTCAAACTGTCAGGTAAGATATTTATAAGACATTTGTTACTTTCTTCTGTTTCTGGGTGCAGAAACAGAGATGTGAAAAACAGTTTGTACATTTGCAACTGCTAGCTGGTTAACAAAACAATAAAACATGGAGAGTGTAGCAAAAGGCCATATTTAAGCATTATGAAAATTTGAAAAGTATCATTATGATATTGTCATTATGAAAAATATCTTCTAAACTTTTGAAAACCTAGTATAATTTTCCAGTTCTTACATAACTTTTCACTTGCTCACATACACAAAATAAAAAAAAAAAAGAAAGAGGAAGGAGCTGAGAGCTACAACATACAACAGCCCCTCTGTACAAGGCAGTCGTTCATTTCTGTCTTATCTTAAAATAAACTGGTTCAAAAAACCATTCCTGTTAACTCTGAGAGTATACTCACTTGATCACCAACTAGTAATCTCCTTGGAGAAACATGTCTCCTAACAGAAACACTTTGGAAGAAAAAATAACCTAAACAAAACCATGAGCATATGTAGTTTTTCACTGAAGCTGAATATTCTCCTAATCTGACATAATAATAGATTTAAGTTGCTGTCTAGATAAAATTGTGTGCTGGCTTGTCAGACTTAGCTGTTAGCATATGAAAGTCTCTCACCTCAGAAATACTTTGGCTCTTGGGAAGTCATGGTTTGTAAGAGGTAATAAGTATCTCGGCTTAGATCAAAACCATTGGTTATTAAAAGGCAAACTCTTGGGTTCCAACTCTTCTTTGGGTTTGGAGAAAAGTAATATTTTGTTTCTTTTTGACTTCTGCACTTCCTAGTTGGTAAAATTAGGTATTTGATTCACAGGAGATAGAGGATAATATTTCTTCCAAGAGTTCTTTTAAGAAGTGCTTGTATCAAGCTGTTGAGTGGTTTTTCATATTTGCTGTTTTCACTGTTTCATTTTGATTTAGATAGATAGACTCTTGAATTAAATTCTAGCTGATTTCCTAAATATCAGGAATTAAGAGTCTTACAATAGTCATATTATTATTATATATTATAGTAATATATTATTTATGTGACTACTTCAGCAATATTATTACCTCACTTATGTAATACATTAAGCAATGCCTTAAACATAGTAGCAAGCAAATAAAAATATGCAGTTTTGTGAGTTTTACGCTGTATGAATATGGTTTGAAATGCTTTTCATTTGTGTGCTTAGCACATGAGTTCAGGAAAGTAGGCTTTTGCATTCCAGGAGAGGTATGCAAATAAAATTCACCCCTGGACTGAGAGGAAGCATGCTATCTGTGTGTTATGTGTGAACCCATTGTCCATTTAAAATTAGCTCATATGCTGGCTCCTAGAGGTGAATTGCATCTGCACCTAATGACACTTACACAAACTGCACAATAACCCATTATTGATGCCTCAAATATACAGTTGTTTATAGTTATTCTCTTAAGAAATTACACAAAATTACTGATTTTGTGTATACTGTACTGTGGTCCATTTCTTCTGCTTTTGCGGGGTGGAGGACTAACCAGATTTAATGACAATGAGAAGTAAGTTCAACCATGTAGTGGGAATGTGGAGTTTTAACTTCAAAAATTCCACACCACTGGGTTGGTCTGAGATGCAGCCAAAGAGCACTAGGAAATATACATGTGATTATTTTAACAACCCTGCTAAAGTTAGGAAAATTCTGTTTGAGCCACAGAAGGAAAAAAGCAGAATTGCCAACAGCATAAACAGAAATGCAGGAAATTGCCAGTCAAAAGGAGTATTACAAAATATACTGAAAGAAAACAGCAAACTTGGAACACATTTGTGTAGATGCTTCTAACAGTGCTTTGATTTGAGCCACTTTCTGAACTGAACATGGTCCTAATAGTTAAGTTTAGCTGGGGAATACAGGGGATGTGTGGTAGCTCACAGAGGGAGACTATACATCAGAGAGAGAGCCCGAAGCAACAACTAGAAGAAGAAACCCCATAAATCGTTACATGGAATTTTATAATACATGTTGTAGGAGGTCTAGCACAACTGAAACCCTTTAGAAGAATGACTTTGAAAAAATTCTTGTGGGAAGACCCAGCTTGAGGCGTTTCAAAAGGATTTGCATCCAGAAGGCAGATGCTCAGCATAGTTTGTGGGCTGGGACCTCTTCAGATTTGATCAGCAAAACTGAAGCACCCAGATGACTTAGTCACTGCCAAGTTTTTGTGCAACCTTCTGGTTTATACGGTTTTGATTCCTCACAGACTAACACAGGACCTGGGTTGATAGACCCCATGCTTTGACTCTTGTACTTCAGATCTGGACTTCCCTCTCTGAATAATTACTTGAATATAACTGCAGGTTGTTTGTAAAGATGAATTACAGACATACTTTTCTACTGAGTTGAAAAAGAAGATCTATTCCCATGTAATTATGACACAAGAAAGCACTATACAATGACTTTTTATTAACCCTTTTTCTTTAAACCATGAATAAAACATTTCAGAACTAAATCAGGACAGAATTATTGACATAATCTAATTTGTGGTTGTGAATTCAATGCAGTTTTTAATTAATTGGAATTCCCACCTTTTTGCCTAAGTGGCTAAATCTCTCTTTACCGTAGAGGTAAAACATACTGAAGTAACAACAAACTGGTTTAAAATGTTTTTTTTCTAGTAAATGACTACGTACACGTGTTTTCCTCTGCTCACTGTGGTTGAGTCTGAGTGAATCTCATTCCAAGTGAAAAAACATTGCAGTTGTTGAGGAGATTGGTAGACTTTTAGTTGTGTAAAATGGAGTCTATCTAGACTACTGATTACATAAAAAGTGTTTAGAGTAACTCAAACCCTCTAAAAGGCAGATTGCTATTTCTTTGCTTATGAACACTACAAAACTATATATAATACTTATAAAACTATAAATATCCCACTATAAAATATAAACTCTCCGAGTCTGAAAGCATTTCTCGGTGTTTTGGCAGTGCTACAAGCAATGATGCTCCTATCTTACTGTGGTTTCTTAAGAGCATGTGTTATGTCAAAAGCTCTTCTTTTTTAACATTATCTCTACTAGAAATAAATTTTATTAATAGACATATGAAAATTAGCATGAGAGCATACAGTACTAGTGGTTTATTTTCTTGTTCAAGATGTTACTTATTTTATAATCTGCCTCTCTTAAAAAGGCAAGTCTACCTGTTTTGCTTAGGATTTTAGAAATTTAATGACTAAAGTGGACTTTATATAATCCTCTGATTCATGAGGGACAATTAGTTATTACTTCCATCACAAGCCCATCACTCTGGTGCCAGTTACGTTCATAAAATTAAAATGCCTCTTAGTCCATCTCAACACATCTGCCAAATAATAAAAATATTGGAGTGGCATTGTGCATCTGTCAGCCTGTTTTGACTTCCGTATAACCATACATTTTTTAAAAGGCAGTTTTATACTATTAAATTGATTAGTTGGCTTCTATTTCCTTTAGGATTGCCCAGTTCTTTTTAATTTCCATGCTATTCTCCTTTGAGATTAATTAGTTTTTCACACAGTGAAGAGTACAAGAAATACAGTCTGTATAGGCAACATGAGGGATTCGGATAGCATGGAAAATGCTGTCACGGTGCAGTTTTAGTATATCTTTGTGAAGAACAATTGAAGCACTGCAAGTGGGAAAGAAGCAGATAAACTTTTAATTGTAACAGAATTCATTGTTATTATAACAAAAACCTTTCAAGCAGCCTGAGAAGTAAAGCCTTAATGTCATTTTATGATCATAAACTAAGAAAAAATAATACAGTTTTAGCATTTTTAAAGCTTCTTTCTTTTTTCATGTTTTGTCAGAAGTTCTTTATGACAGAAGCCTTTACACTTTCCTGGAAGACCCTCAATGAGCTGCTTGTTAGTCTAAGTTGTTGTTCTATGTTGTCTGCACATCCTCAGTCATGCTTGTACTCTGATACCAACATGGTGATCCCTCTTAGCCTCACACAAGATGGTGCTGAGGCACCAAGTTGGTCTCTGACCACTGCTGTGTCTTGTTGAACCTTTTATTCCTTTATTTCACGTATCTTTGTAGGTTTTTGGAGGGTTTTTTTAGTATCCTGACATTCAACGTCACTGTTACACAAATCAAAATATGTTTCTTATATTCTCCAAGCAGTTTAAATGTAAACATATGGTCTTTTTTTATATGAATACCAAAACTTAACTTGGCTGTACACTCTGAAGATAGGCAATGCCCCTTCCCTCACCTTTGTTGGATAGAAAGCAAATACTGATGCCATCCTGATCTCTTCAAGAAGTATGCTAAACACTCTTATTTTGTCCAAAAGTGATAGTTTGCTAAGACACATTATACAGGCTGACATAGCCCTACTGAAGTTACATTAGGTAAAAATTTATAACCTTGAACTAGGTTACCAATTAGGTCAGGAGACATGAAAAAGCCATTATGGCCTTTTAACCTGTTTTTGGTAGTTTTTAGATTCTTCACTGACTGCAGCAAAGACCAAAGTTTAAATAAAGTCTTAGAGGGAGCTAAGTCTGAGGTCATCACAGAACACTACATTACACAGAAGGGTGTTTGATAAATAGCTAGAAAGGGGCTTTAAAGGAAGCTTAGGCTTGCAGGTTTGGTTTCATGTGTTAAAACAAGTTTTTCTAGACCATGGTGACAGAGGGGATCAGAGATACAGAGCTACAGCCAAGGTTTTTCAGGTTACAGTTGCACTGTGGATGAAAAGGTCTAATGGACACAAATACTGTGGAATTTCTTTCTAACTCATTTGCACTAAAACATTAAACTAAGTATCTCCCAAACAGTAGATTCAATCTCAGCTTGAATTCTTCAGCACAACAGGCACCTATGAATACTTCCTTTTCTGTAGTTTTCTTACATTACCAAGATCCCACTCAGTCCTACTTTGAGGTGGAGTTCAGTAATCCCTAAACACAAAAACCCCACAAACATAAGAAACATAAATTTTGACATCTACCTTGATTTCTTTAACATTTTAAAATAACTGCACCTCATTTACTTTTTCAATTTTTAACTGTAACCATAATGAAATCTAAAATCTGGAGCCTATTTCATCATCTCTTACCAGCCAAGTCCCAGTAATCACTTCAGAACAAAACTGACACTAGAGTTTGACAAGCTCTATTTCATATAGTTGCTAAGTCTTAATTGCACATATTATGTATCAAAAGCATATATCACCAATTAAATGACTTTTCTCTTGGTTTTTTTTAGTTTCAAAACCAAGTAAAATGGATAAATATCCCTCTTAGAAGGGTTCTTTAATGCAAATTATTTGCATTTCCTGTATTTCTTTAAATATATATTAGAAAGCACCTGACACTGGAAATAAGTTGTTTTAAACTGTGCTGAAAAGAATTAACTTGTTTTAGAAACACTAGTTCAGCTATATCTTCATGAATTACGTTTTGTGAAAATATATAGAAAATTTTTCATATCACAGGTTTTGAATGCTCAACATAGGTTGTTCCAAGAAATCTGACTCCAAAAGGTTTCTTATATTCTGTAAATATAGTTGGGCAAACTAGGACACTGGAAACAATTTTTAAAATGGCAGATAACATTTTACAATGCTTTGTAAAAGTTAGACTACCAGATGTGAGACTGGTAAGGCTTACTTTCAGGTAGAAGACAATCTGTCATACCATTTTTCTCAGTCAAGCATTCCAATTGAGAGTAACCTGACAATATTCTTAATCTGCATCCCTTAAGTGTTTGCCTGCAGTGAATTTTAAATGTAAAAATCGGCAGCCAAAGATCAAACTTCAGTCTTTTATATTTTTCTATGGCCACTGCTAAAGACAGGAGACATAGCTACACTGATTTTTGCCTTAGCACAATGTGGTCATTTACAGATTCACATTAATGTGAATGAAATATCTAGAGATTTAACTGGTCAGTATTCTTCTTCTAGTACATTGCAGGTATTGTTTGTAGAAGGGTCTGTGTTGCAATAGTGGTAGACAGTCCTAAAAAAAAAGTTATTATGTCACAAAGAATTATAGGGTATTTCCTAGAACAGTACCTGCTAGAAGAGTGATTTGCCCCACCAGTTGGCTCATATGTATATGTTGAACACCATTGTCAGGCTAGAAAGAGGGGAAAAGAATTAAGGAATATACTAAGAAAGCATTAAGTGTAATATTGCAGTATTGCATCGTTAGCTGTTCCTTATGAAATGAGATGCAGCTGCAAGAATCATTAATCCTCTCTAATTCATTGCCAGTCTTGATGTTACAGAAGTGGTGGGAGTAGAACTAATGGAATCTGGGTATGGATATTAATTCTCCTTTTGTAATTTCCTGTTTAATTTGTTTTCAGTAGATTACTGTTGCATACAAAAGAGGAAATGAGACTCCTACAAGATATAAAACAAACAAGGGTGTTAAAAAAAGAGATTAAGTAGTTCATAAGAATGAAGAACTGCTCAAACAGAAGTAACTTTATATCTCAAATGAGAAATGTCTCAGATTTAAAGCAATCCATAACAAAGAACTTTCTTTCCTTTACACATGCCTTTGTTAGTTCCTAAATTGCCAGAAAACTATCCACCAAATTTTTCCTCCTTTTTATTCACCCTACTGTTCTCCAATAAGCATAATGACCCTTATATCAACACATACTCCAAGCCTTTCTTCTCAGTCAATTTGTCAAAATTCAAAAAAGATGCCATGGAACAACTTGGACTGAGTAGCTCTGTAATCTTGTAAGGTTTTGTCTTTCATGCCATATCATCCAGTTCATTTGTTGAATTATGTTTACTTCAAACTTTTTCCTGGGAGTCATCTCTGTTCTGAGAACTTTTTTCCTGACCCAACTAGCAGTTGGGGAGTAGGCAGTCAGGGGTTAGAAGTTAGAAGAACAAGTCAAGGCAATTTCTGTGATGGCTTCACAGTTCCTTTCCTCCTTGCCATATCTAGGATCAGAGAAGCTGAAGATTTTGGATACAATAATGTGCATCATCAGGAGACACATGCAGTCTATGAAGGCCTTGAACAGCTATAAATGAGAGAGACTGACGATTTCAGGGTTCGGTGTTACAGGATCTAGAGACAACAGAGCAGTGTGGACGCCAGCAGCTATTCTGAATTTCTCAGCCGCATTCTATTCCTTGTGTTCCTGATCCCAGAATCTCGAAGTCAGAACCTCACCAACAAATCATTCCCTTAGGTGTTGACCCATCCTGACGGACTAACCAAGAAGTCGAAGTAGCTGTGGTAGAGCCAATTTTCTTGACACTTCTGCTAAAGCTAGGGTTGCACCTAAGCAAGATAGGCTTTTTCATGTAGATGCATTGGCTTTGCAGAATATATGTTACTGTTACTTAAAAAAATGCATTTCTGTAATAAAAACAGGGACTGAAATAACAGGGAGTGCATGGAGATTTGCAGGTCTTTATAACATCTGGACTTCCACCAGTCCCTTTTTCCAACTTCTTCTAATTGGTGGTTAAGCAGGCTCCCAACTGGTGCAGCTGGCTGGCTGGAACTGCCTAGGCTAGAAAACAAATAGTGTGAGGTGGCAGCAGAGAGGCCGATGCTGCCAGAGTGAGCATTAGGAGACACAATGGTGAGTAGCAGTGTGCTTTTAACCTGTGGGCAGGTGACTCAAGGCAGAAAGGAGAATAGTACCTGCCATTCAAATGTCTCTATGTCTGAGAAAGGCAGAAGAATGGTCCCATACTGGTTTCAATGGTAGAGAGGGAAGTTTAAGAAGATCCCAGTGCAGCTGATGCCAGTGACTCCTCCCCAGTGGCCCTATAGGGCTTGCAGGCCTGCAGAATGGTAACACTTGTTTGCAAAACATGTTCAGTGAGGGATTGTCTTATTATCTGGATATGAGCCAGCAATGTGCTCTCACAGCCCAGAAAGCCAACTGCATCCTGGGCTGCATCAAAAGCAGGGTGAGCAGTAGGGTAACGGAGGGGATTCTGCCTCTCTGCTCTGCTCTCGTGAGACTCCACCTGGAACACTGTATCCAGCTCTGGGGTCCCCAATACAAGAACGATGTGGACCTGTTGGAGTGGGTCCATAGGAGTGCCATGAAAATGATCAGAAGGCTGGGTCTCCTCTCCTAGGAGGAAGGGCTGAGAGAGCTGAGGCTGTTCTGAAGAAGAGCCTGTAGTATAAGGAAAAGTGGGAGTGGTTTTAAATTAAAAGATGTTAGATTCAGACTAGAAGTAAGGAAGAAACTGTTTACGGGGAGAATGCTGAAAGATTGGCACAGGTTGTCCAGAGAGCTGAGAGGTGTCCTACCCTTGGCAATATTCAAGGTGAGGTTGGATAGGACTCTGAGCAACCTGCTCTCTTGTAGATAAGACAACTTGAAGATGTCCTTGCCATTGGCAGGACTACAAGATCTTTAATGAGCCCTTCCAACCCAAACCAGCCTATCATTGTCTGGATTCTGTAATTCTATGCAAAATTCTTAGAGCCATTTATCTGTAGTCAGGGCTAAGATGACTTTGGAAGATTCAGAACATCATTTTAATACAGAAAATTAAGAATTACAAATATTTTTGCATATTTACAAGGTCACTTATGCCTTTTTCCTTTGGTTAGGTGAGCTGTGTAGAAGAGATATGCTGGCTGTCCTCAGAGGCAGGTTATTCAAGTCTTTCAACCACAAAGTTACTGACTGCATTCAGTGTGCCTGGTCTTACAGACCCAGTTAAATGGGAACCCTAACCTGATTCTAATCGCAGAGCTCCTAGGTGCCCCAGTTATCTATAATGTTTTGTTGAATTTGTTTTCTAATACACATTTCTAATATAATTTATACAAACAGCAATTATTGGCTTTATGTCACACGTTATGCTTCCGCTCATCAACTATACTTAGTAAGAAGAATCTGCAAGGGATGTATCTGGAGGGAGCCTAAAAGATAGCTGGAGAGGGATTATATACAAGAGCATGTAGTGACAGGACAAGGGGGAATGGTTTCAAGCTGAAAGACAATAGGCTTAGATACTGGGAAAAGATTCTTTACTCTGTAGGTGGAACAGGTTGCTCAGAGAAGTTGTGGATATCCCATCACTGTCACTGGAAGGGTTTAAGGCCAGGTTGGATGAAGCAACCTGATGTAGTGAAAGGTGTCCCTGTCCACAGCAGAGGGGTTGGACTAAATGATCTTTAAGGTCTCTCTCAACACAAGCAGTTCTATGTTATATTTTGGGATTCTTTAAAATGTTGCTTGTGTCATTGCACTGATCATTTAGATCAAGGTTTTATTGCATTGATCATGTAGATCAAGGTTTTCAACCAGAAAGTTCATGTCAAAAGATCAGGAGGATTTTGGGCATGTTAGTTTAGAGTTGTGGACATGGGATACCAGCTTTAAAAAGGTAAAAATAGCTGTGTACTATATAGCAAAATTTCTTTCACTCTGAGAAAGCAAATTACAAAACATGCTTAACCTAAAGGCTGAATCAATTAAAAACCGCAATTAAACACGGAAATAAGAGTTGTCACTCTGATAGTTCTATCTTATTTTGTCTTTTGTTGGAGTTTTAAAATATGCTTTTGCTTGTAGAAAAAGCCCAGGGCCATGGCTCAAAAAGTCAGCTCTTTAATTAGATTTAATATGGGTGGACATAATACACTGTAATGGCTTAGACAAGATTCACATAGGTAGCACAGATATTGACAGGTCATAGAGATGAAAGGGAATTAAAGAAGTTTTTACTTTAAATAAGCCTGAAGAATTATTTAAATAGTTGGTTGCTTAGCCATTAATGTTTTTAAAATGTTTGATACAATATAAATATTGACAGATATAATATGGTGTACCCTAGATCTTGAACCAGTATCAGCTCCTTTGGTTGTGTTACAAGTCCTTTTGTTTGTGTTATATCATTTTCCATCGTATGGAAGAGGTGGCTCATGATAAACTTTTGCCTAACAACTGATAGAAGATTTTTACCTTTATTTCATACCAATTTAAAGAATTCCATAATAATTCTCTTTGTTACAACTGTGTGCACAGTTCCATGGATTGCATCTACGCTATGCCACCAAAACAGATGCTATCAAATTATCAAATACTAAGAAGATCTTTCTGACCCAGACATAAAATATTTAATATAAAATAAAAAAGGAAAAAGTTTAATTTGCTTTTAGAGTTCAGGTGAAACATAAATCATCTAATTATATTTGAAATCTCAAAGGTGTCAAAACCCATTTTCTATTAAGATCTCTCACATTGTTTTGTAGACCCATGAGACCTGAACATTTAATTGTTTTACCTGACTTTTGCATTTTCCCTTTCACTGCTCCCTAAAATACTGCTGCTTCTTTTCACTAGATGATTCTACAGAAAGCAGGTAAGTGTGCCCAACTGAATAATTAGAAAAATCAAAATGAATGCTACTATGCTAGTAAATGAAGGGATGTTAAAAAAACCCCGAATAACCAAAAACCCCAACAAATCTAAAAAAGAAACAAAACAACAGACAAGCAAAAAGCCACCAAAATAACAATAATAAAGTTTTTCCAGCTTGGGACCTGTTTCAAACTAAGGGCACTTACATACATTTTTAAGGCCCCTCATCTGAAAAAGAAACCCCAAACCAGCTGGATTTAATAGTCAATTAGTATCAACAGAACAAATAGACTTGTTGGACTATACAGCGAAGAATTAGAAAACGGAATGCAATGTTACAGAAAAAAAAATTAGTTCTTAAGAGTAAGGAGTTTGAATTTGAGTGGGTTTAGCAACAGGCAAATCTTTCAAAGTTTGCCTATTTTACATTTTCGTTACTGAAGGAGTCATCATGTTCATGCAAAGTATTATGGAAATTGTGGAATGACTTTTTTCTTTTTCCTTTATCTGCTTAAGAATATCAGTTCATACTAATAACCATTAAATCTTGCTCTTTCTCCCTGTTGCCTTCAGAAGCAGCTCAGCAGGAACATGGATTTTTATAAATGTTCTTCTCTCTTTCACTTCTAGGAAAAAGAAAATGGGAAATAAATAAACTCTGCAATTACTTTGTACCAACTATAGCAATGCCAAAAATCTTTGTAATCTAAATTACTTTCTTCTATGTGTGAAAACAGTTAATAGTGACTCCCTGTAGCTAACAGCAGTCTAAACGCTGGAACAGAATATTAAATAGTCATATCTCTTTGTGGAAAGGAAGGGTTTTTTAGTCCATGAAGCTAGCAGTACTGTACCTGTCACCCACTGTCTCCCATACACGTCTGAAACTGTTACCATATGCAGAGATGTCAAAATGGACTTACAGCAACAGACTGTGATTTATTTTTCTCTTAATGAAGAAAAGAACAAAAAATTTCTTACAAAATCCCAAGCTGGGGAGCACATAAAGAAAGCCCTGATTACTTTCCTTGTGCATGAGCTGCACTCTCCCACAGCTGCACTTCTTGTGGTCCACACAAACCACCACGTGATGCCCGTGTCCCTGCTCCTTCCAAGTACTCAGGGACTGAACAGGGAAATGTGCTGGCTCCCTCTTCATCTTCGTGTTTTCTAGGTTGTTCTAAGAAAGCAAGTCTTTGCCACTGTCCAGACAGGTGATAAACAAACTAACATATTGATAACACGACGGTTAAATTTTCCTCTTTTTCTGTTAGTTACAACTTCTCTACTCCCTGTTGAAAGATAGGTGGGATGTGAAAGGCTCTGAGTAAGCCAAAGTCAGTTTTAAGGGCCTCTTGTCACCACGCTATGCAGTGAAGAAGTAGCAGGCTTCATAAATTTCTGGAACACTTTCAGCTATTTGTGGGCCAGGTCTCCCATTAGATCATCCCCTGTGTAACAGATGCAAAAGGGGCATCCCGTTGGCTCCAGAAAAATGGTGAAAATTGAATTGTTATATATAATATTATTACATATATATAATATATATCTGTCTATATAGATGTGTGTGTGTATGTGTATATATGTATATAAATCTCCCAAATGAACACTGTCTCAGTCAGGCTTCAGAATCTATACTGTTGTGGAAGAGAACGACCAGCTATGGCTTCTGAAATATCTTTGAAGTGCTTTATGAGTAAATTTAATATTACACCAGTCAGAGTTCACAAAGTGTAATACTACACAGTATACTACAAAGCGTATACCACTAATGGACATTTGGCCTGTTTCACAACAACAATCAGAGACTGTAATTCTTATTTGAGATTCCCTTTGGCTTTGCTTCATGCATGAATCTGATTGATAAGCTTACAAGATAAGCTTCTTAACTAAGAAAGGCTTCTTGATATGAGAGTTGAGCTATAGGGTATCAGAAGATCACCTAAATTTATCAGAACAGAAGAATTTATTATTGATAGTTTCCTTACTGTGAACTCAGCAAGAAAAATGAAAGTTAATATAAAAAACTACAGTGGTATCATTTTCTGATAAACAGAAACAAACATGGTGTATAACTTGGTAAAATAGAGGAAAAAGCCAGTAAATAATTTCATGGTTTTTACTGCAGTTTAGAGGTGGAGTTAATTGCTTTACTAGGAAGGTAAACAAAATCATAATGAGCAATATATTAATCTAATTATATCTCGTGTTGCTCGTGACATACTTGGAAGGGGATCCTCAAATGTAACAATGAAGTTTTTTCTAAATAACTGACATGATAGAGATAACAAAATTTCTTATCCTGTAATATAGTATGAGCATCTCAGAATTCTCTGCATTTCTTTACAGTACAGAGTGTGACTTCATTAAGATGTTGAAAATTCTTGAACAATTTGGTGAAATTTTTTATCTTTTTTTTTTTTT
>VZTJ01006183.1:76384-111611 GCA_013397795.1 Orthonyx spaldingii | reverse complement strand
TTTTTGCTAGCAGAGAGGAAAACCTTGCATAGTGAGTGGAAGCACTTCCTGAAGTT
This sequence comes from Orthonyx spaldingii, assembly GCA_013397795.1. Classification (NCBI taxonomy): domain Eukaryota; kingdom Metazoa; phylum Chordata; class Aves; order Passeriformes; family Orthonychidae; genus Orthonyx; species Orthonyx spaldingii. The sequence continues at coordinate 111,555 of VZTJ01006183.1, read as the reverse complement.
TTTTCCTCCTTCCTTTGTCTCCAGCTGAGAGGAAATGTTGCTATCAGGTAGATTCTCTGCTCACCAGCTACCGTGGAACAGGAAAGAACCATACAGACATTTGTTTGATAGGCACATGAAACAGCAGGGAAGATTTCTGAAACAGTAGATTAGCATATGAGTAGCAAGAAAGAATATTTTGTTTTACAAGTAAAGTTCTTCTTACTGTTTCTGCCTCACTTTTGTCTTGAGGTAGTTTATACAGAAATCCTGGAAAATAAGTATTTCAGATTCTGAGGCTGCACATAATAAAACTGTGGCTTGATAGCCATCATTGCTCTCAGTTCTCTGCTGGCCATCATACAATGCTAAATATGTGACAGACAAAGGAAGCACTGAAATCTTGCTGTACAGTGTATTGACATAGAAGACTGTAAGTTGTACTTAAGGAGAAGTCTTTACTGTGTTGAGGTTGTTAGGTTCAAAATAATGCTGATTCAGGACAGTTGTCTTAGCTTCCTGGGCTCGTTAGAACTCTTTAGGATTAGTATTGAAGAGAAAGTTATTTTGTCAGTATTTCTTGACAAATTTTCCCTCTTTATTTTGAGGCACATTCCTCAGTATTAGAGCTCTGCCTCCTATTTTACACTTTTAACTGATTAAAAGAGTTGTGGCTGCCCAGGAAGTGCTATTTAAAGGCCTGTGCTTAGGGACATGATTTAGTGGTGGACTTGGCATTGTTAGGTGCATGGTTGGACTCAGTGATACTGTGTCTTTTCCAACCTAAATGATTGGTAATTTTGTGATTCTAGGTTTTTATTTGTCTACATCCATTTTCTTTGTAAATTGGTCAGGTTTCATAACTAAGGTTAATCTGAAAAACTGACTATGTATGTCTTCCTTTCCCTATAATCAATTATGGAGCTGTTTTTCCTGTCATCTGAATAAACTGTCAAGTGCTATACTGAGTTACCTAGGAATTAATTGCAAGCCCTAACAATCCCATTGTATTCTGTTTTTAAATATTAAGAAAAGCCATGTCGCTGGCAACTGAAACTTCCATTGTTTTTTAACTCAACCATACAGTTGGGTTTTGTTAAATTTTCTTTTAAAAATGCTGGTCTGTGCAAGCAATTGAAAAGCAATGAAAAAACTGATTCAAAATGAGACTTGAACATCTGCCTGACAGTAAGCATTCAGTAATTCCACTGATTACAATTAAAGGATTCACGTGTTTAAAGTTAAACACATTTTAAGTGCTCTTCTGAGTGGCACACATGTTTTAAACTGATGACACTCAACTACCAAGAATATAACAATAGGTCTAAAGATTTTTATAATTAAACTTATTAAAACGATTTGCTTAAGTATATGATTGCCTAGGCAATGTAATTTCCCAGACAGTGTTTCTAGTCTTTTTCCCTTCAGTACAATAAAATCAGCATTAGATTTCCCCAGATTTGTCATGACAGCTTTATAGTGGTTTTGCTTAGTTATATCTGGTTTCTGACATTACAGTGTTCAGGTGCTGCCTACTTGTCTTTCTATAAAAAGCCATAAGGAATTCAATTAACTTATTTAAATGTGCTTAGGCTCAGAAAGACCTCCTGCTTGTTGCCAAAAGCAGGTAATCATTTAGGCTTTACCCTCCAAGTTGTCATGCAGGGCATCCTACAGCAGCAGAAACAAGCAGGGACTTCAGTTAGAATAATTCATGTATGCCATATGCTACCTTTACTTGGAACTGCAGTTTTTGGCATGGAGTGCTCTGTTTCCATTCTTTAATGTCAGCTTCCCCCTCCCCACACACCCCCAAATCCCAGGATGTCTGACGGCATTCCTACCTGTGTGACACTTAAAGGAGAAAATATGGTTGACTCATGGAAAATTGTAATATTTTAAAAGTGTATGTACTTATTCCACTTGTATCGTAGCTATGTATACTTCTTGACCTGAATACAAGTTTCAGCTGAATACAATTCTCAATCTTTCAAACTTTTTAATTTAGGATGCTACTCAAACTATAATAATCAATGTCTGTGGAAATGTTACTTATGAATATCAATTATTTTTTGTACCTAAACAAACAATTGTCTAGTTTCAGACCATTGCTTATTACAGCAACTCTTTTCATTTGCATTCGGTGATCATAGAATAATCTCACAGAAGTCTATATCTAGTTATAAAAACATGCTACCCTTCTCAGCTACCTGCATAATTTATTTGCTGCCATTCGTTTCCTCCAGAGTGTTTTGGACATGGCTGGAAACTGCAGAGATGAGCTGCAGAAAAATCTGTTTATTTTGACTGTCTCCATTTACTTAAAACGGGTTGGTGTTTCCTCTCATAAAACCCTGCTTTCCGGAGGCCTCTGCCGTTGTGAAATGTGTACAAGTGGAGAGGCAGGTTGAGATTTCCCAGCCCATGAGAATCACTTTAACAAATTGTCTCCTGGGTGTTGCCTTCTGCTTGGCAGGCTGCAAATGTTACAAGCCTGATGGGTGTTCTGATGAAATTTGATTGCTACTTCTCAGTAAATGAGATCAGGTATCAACCTTGATCATAGAATGTGGTTATTGGTGTCAGGTTCATACACTTTTAAAGTACTTTCACCACATAAATCTGAAATTTTGCTAAGCTTTTTTCTTAAAACTTCCTCAATGACGAGGAAATCAGAGGGTAAATCATCTGGAGAGGGAAACAAATTATTTTTACCTTACTTCAAAAACACAACAGGTTACAATCATGTGCAATAATGAAAACTAAGCTGTACATAGCATGTGTAAAAGTAATTAATTAAAGGTCTCTGTGGTGTTGTACCAAGAAAAGCCCACACAAACCATTAGATGTCAAGCTGCCTTTCCACAAAGAGTGGCTGATACACAATCTCCTATTTTCCTCTTTTCTCCCCCATCGCCTTGGCTTAAGGTGTATTTTTTTCAGAAAAGCATGCACAGAGTGGACAATTTAGTTTGCATTGAATGATGACTTTCAGGTAATTTGCACACAGCACTGTTGATTAATATATTTAGCAAACAACACCAACCAGCAGAAGTTTACAATGAAACAGCAATAGAAACCATGCTTTGGAAATTAGGAAAGAGGCTCCATCAGGAAATTAGTCATAGCCAGAGTCTGGAAGGAAAAGATTAAACTTCAAAAGGGTTTTAAAATTCAGATGCTTTCAGTGTAACTTAAAACCCCTCCTACAAACTCACAGCAGGGCAAGTATCATAATGTAAATAATTAATTTGGTTGGAAATAAAACTGCTACTGAATTATTTTAAATCACCTGAAGAAAATCAGTCTTGAAATTATCTGAAAGTCACTGGAAAACTCTACTGGCCTCTCTAAACTCTCCTGAGTCTGATGTGTAGAAGACACAGATATGAAACTCTCCAGGCTTAGAAGAAAGGTTTCTTTACAGAGTGTACACAGCCAGCAATAATTTGTGCAGTTTGGTTCAAATTACAGTAATTTTCACAGTTCAGTTGATTTTATGTATAGCCAAGGAGCCTGATCAAAATGAAATTTCTTTCCTGTCTTTACTTAGCAATGCCTTGACGTCTTGCTCCTTGTTTTCTTTTTTCTCACTGTTTTACAATGTTTACTGCAGTTACACCTTTTGACTTCTCCTTATGTTTGTCTTCCTTATGGTTGTCTTCTATGTTCATTTCATTTTTGGGTTTCTCTTTAATTTTAAACTCCTTTTCATTTTTTCTGGAAAGCTGGGTTTCTTGGGGACATATGTTCCCTTGGACTGCGTCAACTTTGAAGGACTTTCAGCTTCATCGCCAAAACTGTCCTCTTAAAACACAGCATAACCTTCCATTCTGTTTTCGTTCTTCTTTAATTTTCCTTTCTTCTCATGCTCCTTTTCATCATCAGATACTATATCTGGCAGCTCATACAAGCTATCATGAGGTGGTGAAAGCTCAACGATGCTGTTCAATCCAGGAAATTTTGTAGGACTGGTTTCTTCAGACCTGGGAGTACGAGCAAGGCCCCCACTGTGTTCTACCTGACAGTGTTCACTAGGGCTTCTAGTGGGAAGCAGGAAGCACCTAGGTCATTCTGGTTCCCTGATATCAAAGTTGAATCTTCTGCTACCTGTCAGTGACACCATTGGGGTCCTGCTCTTGATGGCACATGAGCTCTCCCCTCGGCCTCACACATGGGGCTTTGCCTCACACCGCTTTCCACCTCCGTCGCCTGGCTATGAAGATGGTGAAGGGCCTTGAGGGGAAGCCGTGTGAGGAGTGGCTGAGGTCACTTGGTCTGTTCAGCCTGGAGGAGAGGAGTCTGAGGGGAGACCTCACTGTAGTCTACAACTTCGTCATGAGGGGAAGAGGAGGGGCACGCACTGATTGCTTCTCTGTGGTGCCCAGTGACAGGACCTGACGGAATGGGTGGAAGCTGAGTCAGGGGAAGTTTAGGTTGGATATTTGGAAAAACTTCTTCACCCAGAGGGTGGCTGGGCACTGGAACAGGCTCCCCAGGGAAGTGGTCACTGCACCAGCCTGACAGATTTCAAGAGGCATTTGGACAATGCTGTTGGGCACATGGTGTGACGCATGGGAATGGTTCTGTTCAGGGCCAGGAGCTGGCCTTGATGATCCTTATGGGCCCCTTCCAGTTCAGTTTATTCTGTGATAATTTCTGCCAATCTCACCTCTTTATTTTCTCTTTGCTTGCTAGACACCTATTCATACTGTGGGTAATAACCCCACTGAGTGTGTGGATCATATTTTCTAAGTGTTTTGTACTAGCTTGAAGCCACCTTCAGCTGAAGGGCAATTTACAGTAATTTGGTGTCGCATTAGGCAGGAAACCTTCTTTGTGTGCAATCCATAGAGAGAGGTTCTCGACAGGTCTGACTTCTTTCATTTCAAACAGAATACATCCTGTAGAGAGAATTCTGAACACATTAATCATTGCTTCTGACAAAATTTTATCAGCTTCATTAAACATTAGAAATTAACATTTTCGCATCAGCTTTCTAAAGTCACTGCTTTTTTAGAAAGAACAGATTATGGTTTTACAAAATCATCTATAAAACCAAAATTCTGTTTACATTAATTGTTTGGTTGAGTTGGACCCTCAGTACTCTGAACGCTCAAAAAAATGTAGGTCCACTTCTTATACAGAGCCCTATTGCCCTCCAATTGAAATATGGGCAGGCCCCTGCAAAAATATCACTGACTTTTTATGTTCTGAAAATGGTAACCTTCTTTTTTTCCTCTTTTTCCCTGTACAGTCACTATTTTTCAGGGTTGGGTAATAATTAAAACAATCTTTATTTTTAAATGTTTGCATTTACCAACTTTTAAGGGAACATCATCATGAATGACAAATAAGCAAGACCTATTTTACTTTGGAAAAAAACTTATAAATGTTCATTTATATTTTATACTTCAATATAAAGGTAAATAAAGATTGATTTATAGGGAAAAGAAATTAAAAAAGAAACTGTATAAAGTGGCAAAATTTTCAAAGTACCTATAAGAATTTAAAACATAAAATAGACCAAGATTTTACCTCACAATTTCTGTCTAAAACAGAAAGAAAATAGTATTCTGAGGCATTTCATTTGCCTTTTGGAGAACAGAAGATACATGTTGTGAAATCCTTTTCTCTTAAAACATTCCTTGAAAAATTGTGTCCTTCCCGTATTCCATAGCTCATTTTATATTGATCATGAACATTCCTGCATACTTAGGAAGCAAGACAAACATTTTTCATTTTAATCTGTGAATAGGTTTCATTTCCATTTGAGGAAAGCCAGCAAAGAACAATTACCTGATTACCATTTCAAAAAACATCCTCTTTATTCTTCAGCAGTCTGAGTGTGAACTTCAATCTTCTCTATGCAAAGCAGCTTTGAAGAAATAGGTGGACACTTGGTTTAGTTATACAACTATTTCAATAGCAGTAGAAATGACTGCAATTTACTGAGCCAAAGTGAAGATGCAATTTCTGAGGTAGACTTTAAAAAAGACACAACAGGAGTTATACCATAGTCACAGATGTTAGTAGTACATATTCATATAAGGAAAAAAACATATTCTGCTCTCTAACTTGTATTAAATCACCTTGCTCTAACAAGGGTACCAAGCTAACTCTGAATAAACACTAGTAGAAAAAATTTCCAAATTATTAAGGAAGATATTGGTAGATTGATAAAATTTTTTGCTCTGATACAGTACTGTTGTTTTTTTGCAAAAGCAGCAGGCTAGAAGATCAGGCTATGGCAATATGACTGTGCCCAGAGACTGAAATTTGTCCCCTGCAAACCTCAAAATGATATGCAGGCCTGGGGCATCCCCAGACAACATCCTCACTGATAAACAACTCAGCTAGAAGTCAAATCTAATATTATCTAGTATACCTACCTTTGATATTTTCTTGAGAATTCAATAAAACATGTACAAATAATTTAAATCTACGGTTGTATCAGAGTGCTTCACAAATATGAGATCTGGAACAAAACTTTCACTGGGACCTATAGGCATAATGTAAGCTGCTACCAAGTTATTTCACCAGTCTGAAGCCTTAGGCAAACAGTTCCAAATCTCATGGAGGCTGAAAGGTAACAACAAATATGTCACAACAGAGACATGACCTTTCTAGTAGGACATGACCTCAATGACATACATAAGGATAGATCTAGACTGAACTATAGTTTAAATATTATGACATAAACAATGCTATCCTTATTTCTACCTGTTTTTCAGGTCATCTCCATGGTGTAAAATGATCAATTCTTTAAATCAAAAAATAAGACAAAGTCTTGGTAAAAAAAACCCTTATAAAAATGTGAAACCAAAGTCTGGCATTAGACATTACTAATATTTAGGTTGTTAAATGCCAGATTTTTCAGTTTAAGTTCATTTCTACTTTTAATGCAACCTAATGACTTCGTGCTCACTATTGTTCCTTTCCTGTATAAGTATTACTTCTGCTAATGATAATAAATATTGCACTTACAAAAATAAACGCATCTTAGTGGACTAATTTACTCTCTGTAGAGGTATTTCCAAATTGATGATTCTTACTAACATTAATGAAATTGCTACATGGCATCCAGTGTCAGGGGAGGCCTTGACAAAAATAACAGCCTGAAGTAGTGCACCCTGTCATCACATAAGTATGTGGTTAAATTTAAGAATGCAACTCAACGAGCTAACTAAATTAATTATGGCACCTGCAAAATTCAAAAGCTGTCTATTTTTGCTCACGAATTGAAATGTATTACCATAAATGAAATTAGAAACGTTAAGACTCCAGAGATGAAAATTACCTACAAAATCAGAGAATACCTTTGGCACCTGTACCTGGCTCTGCACAGTTTGTTATCCAGTATTCCGGTATTTTTTTTTTTTGTTTTGCAGATCCACTATTTTTCTTGGGTCTGTGTTCCACGTGCCAGGTGATGAACTGTCATGAGCCATCTTTTGTGTGTTTCATACCCTTATACCCTTTGTCATTTGAGCTAATATTTTGGAATTATATTTCTCTATACCGTTCTAATTTCATGTCTATTTTTGCAAGCTCAGAAATTCTCAGATAAGCAGATAGAGGACAACTGGCGACTTTGTGCATGAGAATAGTGAAAAAAGCCTTTATCTTTAAAATTCCTTGGGGCACAGATTCTTTTGCAGCTATGGTTATCAGTGGCAAGTGTGGTGGGATCTAATCCAAGCTGAGTTCCTATATAAGATTGCAGTGCAAATTAAAAATTACCTAATAAAAGCAGCACTGTGTAAAAACAACTTTCAAAGTGGATAGGTGTGTTACATACAGTAGGAATTTTCCACTAAAAGGAGTTTTACATTTTGCTGTGGAAGTTTGACATTAGTGAGCAGTCCTCAACCTACAGTATGCATGCAAGATTACAGTAGAGGCTTTGTGTGTCCTGGTGTTATAATCCCAATTTTTGGCTGCAGTGCACAGAAGTCTACTCAGTGTTGTTTGACTGGTGAAGCAAAAAGTGGGCATGGAGAATTACCAAAGTTCTAAATTCTTAATTGCCTAGAGAATTTTCTTTTAAAGCAAACCTTTTACCCAGTTCCTTGGTAATGCCTGTAATTTGCTAGCGAATATAAATTCACATTTTCATGTGCGGTCTTTTATAAAACCTTGATAGTTGTAATTCATAAGCGGTTGTCCTATATATAACTTATTTGAATACCTCTGTATTTTTAGAGTTAATGGTTATACTTTGACTCAGCAGTGATTCAGCTGAATGATTCCTTTGGAACAATAATGAACATATTTATTAAACATATTTAATGTGCTATTTTTAATGATACACTCCTATTAAAAAAAAAACCCAAACCACAACTATATGCTGGGGATAAATGTGTTGCACTTTATAATTTCTGGATAAAATGAAACATAACTACAATTTGATCTCTGAGAAAAATTACAATTATTCTTTTGTAATTCTTTTCACAAGTTACATCCAGAAAAGTATGTAGTTATCTAGTAGCATCTAACTATTCATATTACAATGCCAGATTTACTACAAAAATCCTACAGTAGCTGCAGTGCAAAAGTGGTTGTGATGGCTTTTCCTGGTCCTAAAATCACGAGACAGACACAGTTAGGTGATAAAATGCAGTAATCTTTATAAAGGATCCTTTATGGTGCACAACACGCTGAAATACACGCCGAAAATGCGCCGAAGATGCACACCGTAACATAAAGCAGGCACAACTTTATATGTTTAGCAAATTAGCATAACTGACAAGAATCCCCAATTAGAGACACAGGTGATGAGGTAATTCCCCTTTGGTTCGACTCTTCTCTGAAACTCCGCCTTCAGATACTAACTAAACTCTGTTTATGAAAAAGTGTCTCGAGAAGCTCTTTTAACCTTGGTTCCCAGAGGAAGCAAGATTAGTATTGGAGCCTTTAGGAATGTGTTTCCCTTTCTAACAGAGTACGTGAAATGCTATCTACGAGTCTATGTGGTTATACAATAGGCTACAGAGTTACAAATATATATATAGAATATATAAAAGCAAAAGGGCAAAAATCAGTTTGGCATCAGTTGGACAGAATTAAATGGTGAATTATAAGATAAAACATATGGATAATCTGTCCCTCCACATATCTTTTTAGGAGATTATAGAGTTAAAATTAAAATGATACCTGAGCACTTACAAAAAACTACAAAACACCAATGGAAACGCACCAGGGGCATCCAGGATCACGTGGACACAAAGTGAGTTCAAGCATTACTTCCCAATCATGTAAGGAGGTTCCATTCCCTGTCAAAACTGTCCTTTCCAGTCATAATGTGCTTGAACCAAAAAGGATAAGAAACCAGATGCCCCTTCCGAAATACATGCCTAAGAAAAAGGCTACCTGATGAAAGAATCAGAAAGCTCAGATCTTGTTAGACCAACAACATTGCTCTGCTGTGACAAGTGTCTAACATTCACTCATGCCACCTGACAAACTGGACTATTAGATACACATATAACATGATTTGCTATGTTTGTAGCAGCTAAAGACAAAGGAAACTTATTTCTTTTAAGCGAAGCGCCAAATTTGGCACTTTGTTTAGTGTGGTTTTGGTACCCTGCTCAATACAAAACACAGATGCGACATCTCCTTTGCAGAACAGGTTTGGTTTGCTGCAACTACTGCTGTTCTGCCCCATCTTACCAGCACAGCCTCCACCAGCAGGCTGGAAATCCCACTGACACCAGCAGCGGGTTTTAGTATCCCCTAAAAAGGAAGGCTTAGCTGAAGTGCCTGAGAGGACCACAGATTTGTTTTGTAACAGAAAGGATTTGTTAGGGTCCCTCAGGTGAGAAAGAGAGAGAGAGAGAGAAGGAAAGAAATGGAAAAAAATGGAAGTCAGACGTCTTATAATTACTACAAATAGAATAATTCACTGTCCTTGAGGCAAAAAATAGTGATGTGACACTTAGGGTATCCCAAATCCAAGTGAAACCTCAGTGAACAAGTGAAACACTGTGAACCTTATCTCCCTCAAAAAAACTGTCCACATATGAAAGCTCTGTCTTTTAAACTTCCTTCAACTGAGTTTTTTACAGGAAAATGAACAGTGGTTCTATGAAGAACAGTAGGCTATGTCCCCATGACACAAGTATAACCTTTTGAATAGGGTTCATTCATGACATTCTTTGAACCCTTTCTCATTTGGGAACAATTAGAGCAAAACCAGTGCAAAATGTCTTGCAGACAATGTCTGTCTAATAGAAACCATTCAGTAACACCATCACAGATGTTGTAGCACAGACTGCAGGCTCTTCCTCACTTCTCATTCAGACAAGGAGAGTGCTGCCTGTTCAGGCTGCAGCATTTCACTGGCACAGCAGAGTGGAGCAGTGTGCCTCTCTGCTACCAGCTATGACTTGGCAGGATACAGATATAGATTAAAGCACTTCCTCTCATCAAGTGCATAGCTAAGTTGAAATAGCAGTTTTTAATAATATAACAAAAAGTCTTCGAAAAGAAAGACTTTGTCAATATCTGGCTCATCCTTTATTTCTTCTCCCCTCTCAATGACAGATGAAGGACAGCAGGGCTTTGTCTGCACTAAATATTTTTAATCTCCAGGTGATTGTTAAAGAAAGTTTTATTATGAAGATAGGACTTTTAGACAATCATGTTCTTTTTCTAGAACTGAATTTGTTATCATCCACAATATTGCTTTTTAAATTTCCTGAGCATAGAGTAATAGGATTAATCTCAAGATCTCTTCTATAATTACAATAAATTAATGATTAAAGTGTTCTAAAAATTAGCTTAGAAATTAATTCTGAGTACAAAATATGCAGTTTGATTTCAGTTTCTGCATATACAGTACAATCTTGGAATTTATTTGCAATATCTGACCAGTAGTTGTTTTTCGGTTAATTCAAATCAGTTCTCATCAGCTTCTACATGAACACTTACACACTTTGAATATCATCATAATAATATCACCAGAAATGTATCACCTGTTGTACTCTACTCTGATAATGATGGTGCCAAGAAATTACTCTGATTTATCTTATTTTCCCTTAACTTATCTATTTATTTATTTATCCCCATATATATATATCTCCCTTTCACGGCTGTCTTAATGACAAGTATATTTCTGGGTAGAAGGGATGACAGTCAAGCACCTATGTATTCAAGTAATTGCTTGCAACCAGAAGAGGCGGAAAGGGCCAGGATACAGCTGCTCATGAGTGAAAACAATGCTGAGTAAGCTCTAACTAATCACAGAGACTAGACTTCACTTTGTTCCTTATCCTACATCTATGAGGAAAAATCAGGGGCAAAAGCAAGGATTAGTCTGTGACAGCAATTTTCAGCAATGCATGAATATCTAGAATCCTATCAAAGTACAAACATACTTCTACTTGAGTGAATGGCTAAAAATTATAATTAATGCCCTTTATTTTACCACTGTAAGTATAAAGCTTGTTTTTACATCTAGAGATACAGAATTGTTCAGTACAGCTGTATCACACTAAAGTCTTCTGGATGAGGAAATGACCTCATGCACTTCTGTTATGTTACTTTTAGGCCTCTACTATGATACTGTGGAGAAGAAAAAAAAGAAATATTTTTTCGTGCTTATGGAAATGTTGTAAATTTGAGATTCAGAAGCTTATCTGGCTTATGTCTATTAAAAATAATTCTTAACTTCTAGTAGTTGTGGTTAATGGATCTACTCAATTCTAGAAGCACATGGTTAAATATGATTAACCTCCACACTCTCAGGTTTTCAGTGTCTGAGTGAGATACTTCTCAAACATTCAGGAAATTTTTGTTCTTTTTTCTCGGGTGGATAAAGAACTTTATTCTGAGTCTACAATATCTTTATAAAACTGCTCTCTTCATATACATCCTTGAAAAAAAAACAGATCAAAAAATAATAGCAACTTCAGGAGAAAGATTTTAGAAGTAATTTAGTTTATGACTCTGGTAGTACAAATTTTTTCCCATAGTGTTTAAGCAGTGGTCTGTGCAACCTGATTTTAAATCCCAAGCACAGGATAACACATTTCTTTTTTTCTGCTCTATGACTTGAGATATGCACACCATTGGTTGTAACTCCTGTGGTCCAGTGCTTCATTATATTAAGGAAAATAATAAATAAGGGAAACTCCCCTTATTCAAAGGGAAATTTCTGCATATCAATGATACGAAGAACTATGCTTATTTTTACATAGATCACCTTGTGCTAGAAGTCAGCTACAGTCTTCTCAGTTTCTCAGAATCAGTAATAGTAGTACAGTATGTCCTAAGGAAGAGGTACAATGCTGAATGATGTGTGCTGTGGTTTGGACCATCATTTCAGAATTGCTGGAGCCTTGGAGCATCACAGGACTCTTCTCCATCCTGATTCTTGCAATCTCTGGAGTCCTCAGACTTTCCTTGGGTTTTCTGTATGTGCCTTTCCACATATTCCCTACTCCAAGGAGCTGGATGCTTTTCTTGCTCCTAATCCCAGATCTTAGCTCTGCCTGGCTGCAGCCACTGGAGGGGAGTTTGTTGGCTGTGCTAACCTTGCCCACAACTGGCATGAAGGTACAGAGAGAAGCAAACTATTCTGTGGACAGCTTGAGAATTTCTAGTAAGCAAAGGGGGCAAAGGCAAAAGAAGGAGCTGCAAGGTGTTAGGCATGTACGTGTGTTTCATACATAGGACTGCCTGAAACATCAGAAGCAGGATGAAAACTAAAATGCTGAAGAAGATGCTGACAGCAGCTAAATTTATGAGAAGAAGAAGTCTGAATGAATGAGAGAGGATATGGAGGAGAAGAGAGCAGAGGAACAGGTGACTCAGGCCTGAGCCTATGACTTAACCTGTGGGACAAGACAGTAAAAATCGTGTGTTTCCTCCTTTCTGCTGTCCTATTTGAGCACCAAGTCCTGAACTCTTCACTGTAGCAGCTGCCAAGGAAATGACAGTGCAGAATAGAAACCTGTGTGCTTCTCAGTTTTGTTACAATAGTGCTTTTTAAAAAGAGTGGAAAGAAAGTGGTAGAGAAATGTGCTTCTTTTAGCAGTGTAGCTGGTTCTGAAGTCAACACCCTGTCTCAATATCTACATTATCAGACATAGATATGTCTGGATCAGAAGCTCTTTCTTATTTTACTGTTAGCTCAACTTTGTCCAAAGTTCTTGTTACACCTGTGCTTTTATTTTTCTTTCTTATTTCTTCCAGTTTGTCTTTATTCCCTATTCTAGGGAATATCCTAGAAATAAATACTCTATTTTGCATACAGCCACAGTAAATCTGCTTAGATGGAATTTGTGACTTCCTTTTCCTCTGTATAGAAATGGAAACTTTGCTGCTCCTTTTATAATAACCCATGGCCTTGCACGTGCATACATTTGAAATTTACCATTGCTGACACAAGAATTATTTTAGCTGCTTAACTGCTCAGGTTCTCCTAATTTTTCAATATGTTTCCCTGCACCTTATTAAGAAAAGTATTCTTCATATGAATACCAAGGAAAACAATTTCATGCCTGTAGTCTTTTTAATTTATAGAATTTCTTTTTCTTCTTCCATTATTTCTTGGGCTTTAGCTTGTTAAGTCTTCCAGAATCATCCAGAAATAGCATTACTATTTTGAAATTAGTATTTTATGCCTTCCCAGTTTTTACAGTTATGTGATTTGACTAAATACATTAAAAACTTGAGACAAACATCTGAACATTTTCTTCATTGATCTGTCTCTAGAATGTTCAGTAGTCTTCACGTGAGAATGAACGCCCTATTACTTTTAAAAAATAAATAAAATGCCTTTATGTTCCATCCTCCTTTTTACTCCTTGTTTCTATGTGGTGAAGGCTTCTTAGCTCAGTAATTTTGTGCATTTCCCTTTCTTAGATGTTTATATGTTGTCAGAGTTTAATCTTCTTATGCAGCCAAAGAAAGGTATCTTGAAGATCTTCATGGATATTCATGAGCATTTCCTATTGCTTATGGATTTAGGAAAGAATCTTCTTCTTTCCTAAATATGAACGAAAATATGTATTCCTAAATATGTAAAGAAACCTTCTTCTACAGTAATACCAACAATTTGCATTTTTTTGTTACATCAGGAATCTGTTTCTCGACAGTGTGTCCTACACATCAGTTAAGACATGGAGTCTTTTTGAATCGAGATCTAGAGTTCCAGGTAGGAACAAAACAAAAAAAAAGTTTTTATAGCAAAGCTATGAGATATGATTATGAATAAGATCAGTACATGAGCTGCTGTCTTAGTAGACAAGGTAAGAGTAAGAAAGTTTTGTAATAGGACATTGTGATGGTTTTTGAGCTAGTGTCATAAGCAAAGGAAAATATTGGCTCACTAAATCATCAAGGTGATGCTTCTAATCATCTTGCCAAGAAAGGGTTTAAGTCTTTAAACATGAGAAAAAAGGGCTGTAAGAACTATAGAAAAATTCTGCTAGATTCTATGTGAACACTTTAAATAGCAAGACAACTTCTTTCTGAGATTTATGAAATTCATGACACAAAGTGGTGGCATGGTTAGGGTGGAAAGAATCATATATGAATAAAAGTATGCCCTTAAAGCAATCAGTTAAACCAGATGACACAGCAGGGCACGGAAAAACATTTTTCATCACATATGCCCTATGAAACACCAAATTTAAAGAGAAATAAAATTTAAGTTAGCCTGTTACTCAGTTAGACAGTGCCAGGGATAGGAAGCTATTGGTGTATGGGGCAGAAGAGAAGCTGAGAAAAGAGAAAAGTGATTGGAATCAGATGTAGCTTGAGGAACTGTGATCTCCAGCTGGCTGCAGCTTATGGCCAATACAAGTCCTGTCAGGCAAGTGCCCAATGCAAAGGGATGGTCAAAGCCCTTCAGGAACACACAGAAACAGTTTTCAATTCATGGTTCAGAGCCAACTTGCACAAGTGAGGATCTGAATGAGTTGAAGACAAAAGGTTTCAAGAGTAGGTGCTGAGAAGGCATCAGTATACCTTTTGAATAAGCAGCATGGTCTGTGGGACTATCTAGCTCCTTCTGTACTTCCCTTGCATCTTTGAAGATGTGAATGGAAAAAGTAATATCTTTTCATTTTGGGTGCTGGTGTATTTGTGATATATTTTATTGTTATGCTCAAATGTCAAGACGACATTTCTCAGATCTTCCTACAAACCCTGTATGACTGTTGAGCCATGAGAATGAACACTGCAATTTCAGCACTTAAATGCTGGGTCCTAAATTTCAGTGATGTTTTTTCCTAACCTGTACCTTATGGTGAGCTTTAAAGGAAATTCAGCTCCTACGTGGATAAAAATAATAGTGTGGTACAAGATAAATAAAAGAAAAAGGAGAAATGTCTTTTGGTCTGGACAGTTCAGCATCACCCACCTAGCCTCCTGCCTTCCTGAAGGGAGAGATAGGAAAAGTAATTATTTTTATTTCATGTTCATTGAAGTATCAAAATGTAACTGTATTGTAGCCATTTCTCCCAAAATAATGCACAATAATTTTAATAACTTATTAAATAAACAAAAATAAAAGTTGGCTCACAGAACAGTGCCATAATTAAGTTGTTTACTGTGGTAAAAAACAGGATAGCAGTCATAGACGTGTAATCAATTCTGTACTGAATGGTTTGGAAAAGCTGGTTAGTATTACTTTCTGCAGCCCTTAGCTTCCTTTTCAAGCACTGACTAGTCTTGAGACTACTGAATATTCTACGAGATGAGATCAGTGGTATTGATGACTTGATTGCCATGGAAAGAACAGTAACTCAGTAAGAGATGATAATGAAACATTGAAAAACAGGAAAAAAAAATGTTTAAGCATTGTGAGAAGATTGCTAGAAGCACTAAATGAACACTTATAACTGAAGAGACCTATGTAAAGATGAATTACTCTGTGAGGTTTAAATGGTGCTCATTGTCAGGCTACAGCATGGGAAAACCAGAGACACTTCAGATACCTGAGTTACTATTTGCCTTCAAGATACCTCAATTTGCAGTATGCTGAGTGTCGTAACACCCAAAGACAAATTGTTCTCAGAGAGGTTAAAAACTGTCATAAACATTCAGTTTGCTATAGGGAAAATCCAGAAATCCAGTGTTCACTATGAAAAAATTAACTGTAATTATTCTTGTCTCTAGGTGACTGTCAATTTCCAATTAGAGAGGAAAAATTTTCATGCAAAAATATTTTGTTAGCTCCCTAACTAGAAAAAATTAACTTCACATAGTCTACTACTACTGTTGTAAGTAGTGTGACATGCTAATTTACTGGGAACTTCTAATAAAAGGAGAGAATCTCCCCTGAGACTCCTGAAACATAGATTAAAGAGGACAACAGAAGGACACAATCTAACAGCTGAAAATAACTGATTTAAAATGAGAACTACTGCTTAACTCTGGGGTAGAAGAGGAGATTGACAAGTCCAGGATATCATCAGAGAGCTAAGACTTTTAAGAACCAGGAGCAAGAGTTGAGTGTTAAGAAGATTGGCAGGACCATGCCTGCATCAGCCCACATACAGACCCACCACATCCCAACAAACAGAATGACGCCGGGCTGGGCAGAATGATCAGGGGTGACCATGGCATCTGTGGCCACCACAGCAGCACCACTGAGGAGGAAGGTACATGCACAGTCAGGAAGCCAAGTCAGCAGGTCAGAGATGGCCAGGGTCTGCCTGAGCTGTCATGCAGCTCCCAAGCCAGGGGAGGGAGAAGTGGTCAGCAAGTCATTGCATGGCTCACTCTTCTTTCTTTCTGGGAAAACACAGTGTTTTCCCAGCAGTTCCATTCAAGGCTGCACCATGGCAGAGATGACCTTGAATGGCGGCATCTAAACACTTGTGGTAGAGGGGTCAGCATTTGAGACATTGACTTTAAAAGTACCAGGCCATGGAGCTGTGGTCAGTTTCCTCTCAGTATAAATAACACAGTCTTGTGTTAAGTAATGTTAAAGCAGAAGGCTCAAGCAAAAAAGAACTGGTACGGTTACAAAAACAAAAACCAGTGGAGAGACATTTAATAAAGATGATAGAGTTGTTTATGTCCCAATAACTTTGCATGTGCTAAACATGGAACAGAATTTACTCAGAAGTATAAGGCAAGTTCATTGTCTTATAAATATCTCTTCCATTTTCGACTGCTGCTTCCACAATCATAAAACAGGATGGGCACAGTACTAACTCAAATCACTCATGGATGAAAATCTGAACTGGGCAAGTCATGGGACCGTAATTCTGTAGAACTTGTCAGATGATGTGGTAAAGAAAATAGAAAAGGCAAAATCTTGTCTTTCGTTTATTAGCCAGGATAAAACTAGCCCAGAGCCTGCTTATGCAAAACTGGCCTTTTTGTCAGAACGTGATCTACCCAAAATGGTTTATGCCATGGCAGGACTGTGCACTTCATGGCTGCAACTTCTTCTGGTCCAGCACTGGGAGTTCAAGAGCTAAAAGCACTGTGTTCCTAGCATTGTAATGTAAACACCTTTGTTATCCATGGATTCAATGCCACCAGAATCTCATCTAGATTGTCTGACTCAAACCTAATATTTGCACATGAATTTTATCCCACCTTGAAAGAGAAAATACATTGACTCTTGGGCACAGGGGAAGTGTATTTAGAAAAGAGGTGGAATTTTTTTAAGTGGAGTTATAAAGCGGACTGCCTCTAGGTCACTAGTGTGAATTTGTTTTTGAAGAATGCATTGCTTTCATTCTTTATTTTTATTTTAAAAAATTGTGTAAGATTGCAAAACTCTTTGGAACCCTTAATCTAGAAGGATGATGCAGAATGATTTCCTGCTGTGATCCATGAACCTAACATAACATGTTTGGTCTTTGCAATGACTGAATCTCAGTGTGAAAAATACCTTGTATTTGAGCTATTCTTACACATTTTATGTAGGGTGCAAGCAGTGTAGCATGAAATACTAAGAACACCTTTCAGAGTGGAGTGGAAACCTGTGCTGATAGTCTGAGTAGCCTTCAAGCACAGCAGAAGCCCAGGCCCAGAAAAGATCTGTTAATTTTCATACGCCTGAAGGTAGTGGGCAGGAAATATCCTGTATTGATGAGTTCTTCTATGTTGGCTTTTATACCTCTGTGATGGTGCGTTCCACCCCCCAGGCCCTTTCCAGGTTGCGGTATGATCTGAGAATGCTTGTTAGGCTTTGCCCTTGACCTGGGCTCAGCTCTTTCTGAGCTTATCAGAAACATTGTCTGTTCCCAGGAATTGCTAACAACATCCTGTTTTCCTTATGACCAGCCTTGGAAAATGTTCTTCTAGCCTGAATGGCACAATATTCCTGTTTTCACACTTTCAAAGAAAGTGCCAACCCAAACAGTGGCCAGGATGAAACATTGTTGTGAATAAAGTCCACTCTCTTGCGACCTGATAAACACCAGTCCAAAATGGGGCCCTTCGAACTCTCCTGGACCACAGTGGGCTGGCGACCAGCAATTCCCCTCTGAGGGGGACGCCTGTCAGAGCCAGGAAACCCTCAGGTTTGCTGTACCTGGAGGATCACTGAAACACGTGTCCTGGGCCGATACCTCACTCCTTGAGGCTCAATCCTTTGTCCACAGGGAGATGCAAAACCATCCAAAGTGAGTATTTCACTGACCTCTGAGGGCAATTTTTCACAGGTACCTTGCACCGACTGTTTCTGCCTGTATGCATGCCCCTGTGTGTACGCTACCGCAAATCTGAGAAAAATACTGCTTTCTTAGATGTTTAAGTACCTTGGATATCTAAGAAAGTTGGGCTTGTGAGTAAGGTTAAGTTATAGTTATAAGCTTACTTAAATGCTGCTAAGTGTTGTTCTTTTGCTAAATTGGTAAAAATAAATTATAAGCTAAGCTAAGTGTTGCTAAGTATCCTGTTAAATTGCGAGGTTCGACAAGTTATAGTTATAACTTAGATTAAATGCTTTTATGTGTTTTTCCTGTTAGATTGTTAAGGTTAAGCTATGAATTAAGTTATAAGGTAAGTTGGGTATAAGTTAAGTGTTTTTCCTATGTTAAATTGCTAAGCTTAAGGTATAGGTTAAGTTAAAGTACTGTTAATTCTGAGTGTTGTTAAGCTTTTAGGCCGCGTTTGTTTTTATCCTTGCCTGCACTGTCTTTTGACACACACACAGGCCCCCGGCCCCCTGCCCAACACACACACACAGCCCCCTAGATAGTTCTCACTTCATTTCTGTTTTGATTGCCTGGATAATGTTTGGTTTTGTTGTTGCTTGCTTTCCCTTGTTGTGCCTTAAGCTGTCCTGTAGCAGAGTGAATCTTGCCAACAAACTTGTCATGCTTTGTCACTTAATATTAAATGACTTTTACTCATACCCTTACTGATGATTTTTTAAGCAATCTCAAACAATTTTCATTCGTAACAACTTCTAAGCCTAACTCTGGATGTATGCATTACAGTATATATGGGAAAAGACAAATGTTTGAATACCAAGTCACCTCAGTTTTAACATCTTAACATCTGGGAGACCTATAAGCAATTCTAAACAATTTTTCAGCACAGACTAGAAAAAGATTAGCACTAATCTCTGGAAAGGACGAACCTGTACCAGACAGTGCAGACCAGGAAACGGTTTAACAGGAAACCCAAGACTTGGGCTTGTTTCCTGTTAAATTGATGAAACTCAGCATGGGGATTGCTTTTAACAAGTGTTAAGTATAAATAGCCTCCTTGAGGCATAAGCCTGAGCATCTCTGCAGAAAGCAGGAAACTGGAAGGAACTCCATGTGCATGCACAGATTAAGGTCTTTGTGCTCCTCCACTGGCTTTCTACCACTGGTTTGCTGTTGTGTAACATTCAGTGTCCACATGCTACTTCTATCATTTACTGGCATCAGGTGTTGAACTACAGAGGCATATTTGCTGTTGCACAGACAGGTAATTGGAGGTAAATAGAAATAGAAATTAGGCCATTCTTATGTGCTATTGAATAGGAACAAAAAGAAAAAGATTCTTATTATGAAAGTTACGAAGGAAATTGCCTTGGCTAAATATCTCTTAGGTAGAGTAAATTCCTCAAATAATATCAGAATTTTGCATGCTTCCTTGTACCTTTGCACTTGGCTGTATACCTTGCTCGTAACTTTGGTGGAGGACTGCAGACATAAAAATCACAAAAATGTCAAGAGAAAAATAATCAGCTAACCATTATTTTGCCTTCCTTAATGACTAGTCATTCCCAGCCTCCATTTTGGCAAGCGCCCCTTATCATTTTGGTAATGCTGACAGGAGGTGAAACACCCTAGTGGCATAACCACATGAGAAAATTAATGTAGAATCATAATGATGCACCTCAGACTTCTAGCACCTTTGTTCATTTCACCCAACAACTTTAATAATCAAATGTTCAATTCCCCAACAATAAAAGTTAAGGGCAGGAAAAAATGTATTTAGTAACTTTTTGAATTAGATAGTGGAGACAAACTGTGCCTAAGTAAGTTGCTGTTGCAGTTTTCTTCATGTGAAGAACAAAAGCAGTCTTCTGTTCTTGGTGGTAAAATTTGCCACCATGTCATGAAATTATTCTTGCCCTTTTCTCATTCCCTGTCTCCTAGGGAATTTTGCTCCTAAGGAATTTTGTTCTTAAATGGCAATAGTAGCTTCTGATAGAAATCACAATAGTATGTTTTGATTACAAAGGAGAAGAGTAGTGAGCATGCAAATAAACCAGCAGAAACTCTAAATATAGGGGTGGAAAAAGTACGTCTGAGTTGGTTTTTGTTTTTCTTTTTTTTACTTTGGTTTTTTTTTCTGGTTTGTTTTCATTTGTTTTTTTTTTTTTTTTAATTTTACTTTTCTACTGGCGAAGAAGATTGATTGTGACAGATTTCAAAGTTAAAGGGTATGTATTCAAAGAAAAAAATATATGTCTACCTTGTTTGCAGGTAGAAGTCCTTTTCCTACAGGCTTACAGGTGCCTGACTCCTTTTGGTATATATTTCTACATGTATTCCAGACCAGAAAAGTAGACTCTCGGTGGTTCTGAGGCTCTGCATAATCCAGGAAAACTGTAAAGAGTCTGGAAAAATGCCCCACTATTGCCCCAATAGTTTGCTCTGTGCAGCCACATTCTACATGCAGCACTTGAAGAAAAACAAACAAAAAAACCCCAACCAAAAATACACAAACAACAACATCAAAACAACAATAAAAAAATCCCTGGCTGTTCTTTGTAAATCCCTGGCTTTTACTTGCCTCCTTTTTTTTTAAAGCATAGGTTGAGGGAGGGAAGGGAAAAGTCTTTCTTAAACGCTTGTTTCCTTCAGATTTTTCATGCTATATTCAACTTTGCTTTATTTGCATGTTGAATAAATTTTATCAGTAGTTTTAATTCTAGATATTATTTATCTTGCCTTATTATTAAAGTTTTGGGGCTAATTAAAGTGAAGAAAGGCAATGCTTTAATGTAATAGAGAGATAATATTTGATTTAATTCTACAGCCCCTCAATTAACCTTAGATTGCAACGAAGATTTTCACAATGAGTTTGAGAAGACTATGTAACAAATGTGCTTAGTAATATTAACAAACATGAGAATGTTCTGGTTGTTTTCTTGGCCTTCTGGGGGATTTTTTGGATGGATCTGATCTTGTGTTTCTGAATTTCTATGAGGCTGAAATGTGCAGTCTTGCAAAAACCTGATGACAACTTGGAAACACATTCGATAAGCTAACTTTTAGCTACAAAGGTTTGGGCCAGGAGTAATGCCAAAGTCACTTGCTCTGTAATCACTGCAATGATTTAAAAACACCTGCAGAGTAGATCTTGCTTATTAAAATAAAGTTAATAACTAGTAGGCAGTTGTGATCAATACAGCATGTGGAAGAGCTGATGGCAATGGTGAGGAAAGGCAGTTTTGGTTAATTTCTGCAGCAGTGTGGTGGATGCCTTCTAGAGCAATTTGCTGAGAATGGACATCAGTTGGGGCAGAGTATGCTATGACAGTAGATGAGATGATTTTGTTAAAGGAAAATGGATATGATGGTGTGGGAAAGAAACTATCAAACCAAGGACTGCTTTTAATAACAGTGAGTGACTTCTGGATAAGGTGCAGCAGTGACAGGCCTCAGGCGCCAGTGCTGCTACCAGCTGGATTCCTGTCTATATATATCAGATTTTGAAAACAGAATCTTGCCCAAAACACATGAAAAATTTGATATATATAACAGAATAGGATTGTAATGTATACCATTAAACTAGTATAATCCTACCAACTGTTTTCTTCTGGAATACAAGTGTGAATGGTGTGTGGACAATTACTGTTTATACATAAAGAGCTGCATTGTTTGAAAATTTAGTGTTGCACGGTAAAAATTTCTATTCTTGATGGAAATTAGAGTAAAATAGAAGGTTTAATTTGAAAGATGAGACAACCTAGAGTAGCTGCATTTATATGCCGGTAACTTACAGAAATGTGTGCATGATAAAATATAGTGCCATATTTTTAATAAGCAAAAACTGAAATGCTTGTTATGAAAAGTTTTTTGCTACATTGTTCACATGCTAAAAGGATGCATGGCAACTTGCATAAGAAACTCCCACCAATTGGCCATGTGATATTATTTATTTGTAAAGATTTTGTGGAGATTTTTTAAAGAAATAATTCCCAGTATCTAAATAGAGCTGTTGGGTAAAAGAAGAGGAATGAGAGTTTTCTAATTCTTCTGTTCAGCAAAAAATTATTTCTTCATGTCACAACAATAGGGCAAAGAACCTGTGTTCCAGAAAACATTTGATTTTTCTCTTGTGCAATATGAAAGGGAACAGCAAAGCAGCAAACGCCTGATCCAAATCAACAGCACTTGGAAAGTGCTCCAGATTTGCCTAACCCTCCAGCCCAGACACAGCTCAGAAGTTGAAGAAATGAAAGTCCCAAAATGGGAACTTAATTCACTGGAATGATTGCAAGCATTTCTCAGTGAGTGTTTTCAGAGACTTCTGACATGTTCTGAAAACAGAACTGAAATTACCATAATTTGATGTCTAGGGGCTGCAGTGCAGCAGAGCTGAACAAATATGTGAGAAGGAGTACCCCTTCCCTGACGCAGATACCGTTCATGAATTATATATCCTCCAATATGTCCTGATTTCTGTTTTTGAGTACCTATGGGATACCTGCACAGGATGATTGGCATGCAGTTTTACAAGGTCAGTGAGAAGAAATATATGCTCTTCATGGATTTCCCTACCTGCCACCCCCATTTAAATGTGAACAAATTCTGAAGGAATCAGCCAGGCTTTCCTGCTTTCTGCCCCTGGCACACTGGCTTAGTCTTGCAAAAGAAAATAGGCAGTGAGGGCGGGAGAGTAGCTGCTCAGGATGTTCTGCGGTGGGTATCCTGGAAAGAAGGCAGAAAATCAACTGCAGAAGGGATAGCCTAGTGCATCCTCCAATAAGTTTGTGATGTTAATACTTAATACATCTGTGGTTCATTGTTTCATTTTTAAGACAATCTTTGTCAGGGACTAGCTGCTCCACAAGTGCAGGGCCAAGGATGACAGAGAGGCAGGCAGAGGGAAGTGTGCATCTGCACGATTGTTCAAGCGATGACCAAGGAGCAAGGACCCTGAGCTGTAATGTATCTCCTGAGCCAAGGGGTAACGGGTGCTCCAAGAGTCATCACACAACTCTTTCTCACAACAAAGTTGTTAACACAGGAGTTTCACCCAATGCTGCATGTCTGCACTGTGACAGAGCCAACCATGAACACAGGCAGCTAAACCCTGAGAAACTGCATGGAAGATTGCAGTGTCCCTTCCTCACAGGGCCCTGACATCCTACAGCATTTTAAAAAAACTTTGTCTCAGGTAATTTTCAAATTTAAATAGCTCAGGTTCATGAAACTCCTAATAAGATATTTCATGGGTTCTCTTTTATAACTGTCTTTCCACCAACTGGGCTTTAGATTATGGACCAGGAGAACATACTGCAAATAGCAATGTATCAGGCAGGCTATTAAAGTTGATTTCTTTCAAATGCTCAGCTAGAAGTAAGCAGAATAAACACATGTTATGAAATTACATTCTCAACAGAACATTAAAACTGCAGAAAGTATTAGAAATGGAAAACTCTTAACCTTGTCCTGGCTGACTGCCTTGGTCCCAGTATAACATGCCACCAGTGGAGATCTGTGATTCCCTGTCCCCATTCCTGCTGAGTCTGTTCTCCAGTTCCAAAAATGAATGTGGCAGCCACACAGTCTTCTTCTGAAACCTTCCCTTTCATACCTCCTTCTGTCACTATTTCTTCTAGCAAACCAAACAACAGAAAGGGATGGAACAGAGCAGCTGCAGTAATGGGGGTGGAGGCTTTATGTGGATATGTGAAAGAGCAATGCTTTCCCTTGGCCCTAATGCTGTGCTATCATATTAACTCAGTTTGGTACCATGTGAGTCTGAGACGCCCACATTGGCAGAAAAGTGCAATATTGTGAGAACTGAGTGTGAAATGCCATGAATTGTTCAGATGAGACATCTTGTAAATGGGGAAAACACCTCTTAAGTAATACTCAAACGATCTTGACAGTTCCCATGGTGAACTTCCATATTTCAGTTTCCTCTCTCCTCCCCTCCCTTTTTGACCTCATGTAATACCAAAATCACCAAGGAAGTAGAAAAGTCAGGGTTTAGAAGCATACTACACTGACTTTGCTGAGTTTGTAGGGATGAACTGAGATTTGACTTGAACTGGTCAAGAAAAAATACGCCTCTTTTCCTCTGCAAATGTGCTACCTATTATTATTTGATTGTGATTTTTTTAGCTTTGGGTGCTATGGTAAAATCTGGATTCTGACAGACCTGTCTAAGTGACATCTTCCCATAAATCCACCCAGGAGCAGATGCAGCTCTTCTGTTCGTGAGTCAGCCCTTGCCCTGTTGTGTATTGTGACAAATGACAGATATGAGACTGCCAGCATGGCTGCAGACAGCAGGCCAGTCTCTTCTCTGAGGAGTGCTGCAGGTCCAGTTGGGTGACCTCCTTCTGGCTGGAGGGCAAAAGGGCTGGGGAGTTTATGCAAGATGCAGGGAGAGAGCTAAGCACCCTCACAGTGTTTCTGTGTTCCCTATTCCAATCATGAGCTGCAGTTTTGATTTACAAGCTGGAAACGGGTAGAGGAAGGATTAATGCTAGAGTCATGAAGGCTGTGCAGACCTCCAAACCAGCAGTTTGTTCATATTTCTTTTAAGTGCTATCCTCTTGTACACACTAAATTGAAGTTTGACTCAAACTGCCAATTTGCCCTACCCAAATACAGATAAACCCACTTTTACAAATATTGCAAAATTTGTGTAGTACTTTTATGCACATATGATATTTTTTTTTTGCTGTGCAAGAATTTGTTGTTTGGGCTCTAGATGGCTTTATACTCTCTGGGTATTTTTCTAAAATAGGTTATACATCTCCACTTGCTCTATATGCGCCAGCAGTTACAGAAGAGAAAAGTTGTGTCAGGTGAGCTAGCTACTGTTCAGAGTGCAACAGCTGCTCTTGGGCAGCTCTTCCTGAGATATGAGTGCCTCTGCAGATGTCTTATTTAGCAGTCCTGACCTCCTTTCCTCATTCCTCCAGTTTACATTTTGAGCACTTTTTCATAAAAGTGAATTTCTTGCCAGTACTACAAAGCCAATATTATGGTCTGCAAGTAAAAAAAAAATTATTTGCATTAATCACACATCTGAAAACTTCTGAAAAGTAATGTGTGCTGTGATGCTGTGTCAATCTTTTGTGGCAGCAACCTGAAAAAAAATGCTCAGAATTTGGCAATCCTTTTGCAATGGTTATAGCTGCCTATTTTCAACTCATTGGGGAAAAACAATATTTAGGGAACTTCTCAACTCTGTCCTCTGTAGCAGAAGCAATGGAATACAAGGTGGTTTAACTCGCATTGTAAGCAATCCTAGATTTTAAAAAATAGATCAAGTGTTCTCTCATATCGTTACTGTGTTGGCTGCTTCAGTCCCTTACCACTGAGAGGGACAGTATCAGTGCTTGAAAGTCTGGTTGGTTAGCAAGAAATCAAGAGACAAATGAGCTCTCTGACCCAGGAAGTTTTAAAAATTTCTCTGATCCTTGTATCAAGACAATTTATTCTTGAGACTGGAAAAGGCTCTCTGTGAGGAGCTGGCAGTTTAAAAACACTGAACTCCTCAGACACAGCTGCTCATTACAGGCTATTTTGTTTCACAATCTTCCCTCCAATACAGTTCAAGTTGCACGATGATTTCAACAAGCCCTTGCAAACAGCTGCTGCACTTTAACAGAAGACTCCTGTTTTCTTACACTGCTGCGCTTTCCCTCAGAGCGATTGACAGAATGGCTAATTAAAAATAAAAACAAGAAAAACCAACATGGTGTTTCATAATTTTTTTTCAGAATATGTTTTTGGGACTAGTCTAAGATAATTGAACTTCCTCCTATGACACTGGGATTGACAGTATTTATAGCAACCTAATTTAAGTTTTCCCTTCCCCAAATGGATATGCTGTTAATACTAAGTTTAAAGAAGTACTTGGATCTCCCAACAGGCTCAGTTTTCTGGTCTAGAAGACAGTTGTAAGTGGTTTTCAGGCAGCTGCTGGAAGACAATCTTGCTCTCTCAATAAGTTTGCTCATGTTCAACTGCTCTGGAATTTCAGTCTATTGGCCAAAATTAATGTGTGCTGCAGGACTATGGATTTATGAAGTCAAAAGTTATTTTTAGGTGCTTCTCGTGGCTGTGCTGTGAGTAGCAGGGCAAGTTTTTGCATCTTATGATTATGAATATGCTCTCACTACCCATATCCACCTCTCCTCCCCCCAAACATTATTAAAAATGAGTTAGGATTCCGTGCTATAGATATTTTCAGATTCCATGTTTGTATTCTCAGGTCTTTCATTGTACCCAACACAAAACTTTCCTGTAGGTAAAAGAAAAGATAAAACAATAGTTGGTCAACAGGATTTCCTGTCATAGTTTGAAGATAGTACAGAAGATGGTCACAGTATCATCATGTGCATTTTGTTAATAAGCCTCCTCATCTGTCTTATCTTTTCAACAACCTTTTACCTTCCAGTTGTGACCATGGTTTCAGAAAAATAAATCCTGTTGACATTTGATGACCTCAATCGTAAAACAGGAGATTTTCATGGACTCTACACAAACCTATAAAAGAACTTTTAGAAGGTAAAAAAAAAAAATCTGGATTGTTCAGTATTTTGTGTGCAAAAAGACAGAATTTTATAAAAAAAAAATCTTTTCAGCTCCTCAGTTTTCTGACTGAAAGCAGCAGTCATGCTGTTTTATTCAATTTTCTTGAGTGCTTTCACATTCACAGAGGAGAGTGAAATGGCTGCTATCAATGGTTTAATGGTAGCCAGCAAAATCTTGATACCCTAGAAAATTTCCACTAACTGTCCAGCCAGTTGGTCCTTAATTCTGCTTCAGTGGCTTTTGAGGGAAATGATGCTGAGAGCTGTAGCCAAAACCAAATTTATAGGTTTTGTCTAAGCTTCATGACACAGCCAGAGGTAAAGGGTCAAGATATATTATTCACTCCTGAGGTCTGTTATTCTGCTGGTTTCCTTGTTGTTGATGTGAAGACTACAGCTTACATCAGTACAAAGCAGTTCAGCCATGTGGAAGCTATGTTCATTAGGTAACCCCAGCGCCAGAATCTATATTGCTCAACAGGGGTATCCACTGAAATCCCACATCTGTGGAGAACTGCTGCATCTTCCTGTGAAGATGTAGATCATGCCAGAAACAACTGCTATTGCCCAAGACAACAAAATCTGGTTACATACTCCATTTGTCCCTCCCACAGACCCAGTGGTTGCTGGGCACATGTCTGTAAGAGGCACCCTGTATTCTTGCAGGCTGCTGGACATTGTCTTTATTACAGCAATAAGTCTAAACCAAAGTCCTTAATTGCATCAACCTCTGATCAGGACGGTAAAGCAGCAAGATAGAATTGCATAGGCCTGAGACTATATTTCTGCTTTGTGTTAAGAAAGAATAGACCCAGTGTGTGTTTCCTACTCTAGCTGCCTGCTGTGCAGCTATGGAAGGCTTAACTCTTCACAAGGATCCTCCACTATTTAGTGGTACTGGGGAAAAAAAAAAAAAAAAGTCTAGTTTATGCCAGAAGAGAGTTCCCAAAGGAACTCAATGGCAGTGCAGCCAGAAATGAACTTCTATTCATTGTATTCAGTGTAATCATGGCCAGAAATATCATTGTTCAAAAAAGTTTAGACTAAGGTAGTAATTTGTTTAGGAAGATAGAATAGCATTCAGTAATAAGTATATCTTTTAAAATATGTGACCTTTGCACCTGTGTAAGAAATATAATATTCCTGACCTACACTTTTTGAGGTGCAATTTCGGATTTGTAGTGCTAAAATGAACCTCCTTTGGTTTCGCTCTCTTCCTTTTCCCTGCCTCCTCCTTCACCAAGGTCTCATGTCTGAAACCACTCAGTTATCTTTTTCTTCATTATCTCATATAAGAAGCACAGAGAAAAAGGAAGACCTTAGAGTTTTTGGTCCGTATCTCTTCTGAAGCAAAGTGTTTAGGAATTAAAAATACACTGCTTTTCAATCTGAATGGGATTCCCTTAAATTGAAAAGAAGATTTTGGTTGAATTCACACAGTTTTGAAAGAAATATGTCTGGGATACCATATTCTGTACTGGTGTCAGATGCTAAAGAGCACAAGCTGAGTGTCTTTAGATATATGTGATACTGGCTGTGACACCAATGTATCAGGGGATAGGAGGTCAGCACAGTTGTTCCATGTTTTGTTTGCCATCACTGGATCTTCACTTTAATGCTTGGTTGTAGTCAGCCTTGCATCTTGCTCTCCAGCTGCCAAAGTAATGCTTTATATCAGAAGTAGAGGGCTGCTCTCTACAAGGGAGACTGCAGTAAATATTTATTTTGCAGTAGGATACTTGAATTTGCTTTGCAATAGCATAGTTAGCATTCTTACTTAGTGTGTACTTAATAAGAACTACATATTTTCCTTTTAGCATTAACTTATTTCAAAACACCCCAATTCTGCAACACAGGTGGATTCAATTATACCATCTTGGCTTTCAATACATTTGAGAGCAATTCCATTTCACTGTCAGAGAGTACAGTAATGAAGGCAGAACTGTTTATTTTCATGTCTAATTTCACCTTATCACTAAGGTCTGATTTTTTTACTTTTGTTTTCTGTTACTGTTCACTCAGATGTTCACCTCCAAGATTCATTTGAACTGACTGGAAGGACAGTTGATCTTTCCCTTTTCTGCAATTAATTTTGATAGCAGACAAATGAAAGCTCCCATTTCAAGAGATCATGAAAGAGGATGTCTATCTTCTTTATGAGTTGTAGTACTAAGCAACCCTGCCTCTTGCAGTGCTGGATGTCCTGGATTTGCTTTCAAGAAAAAAATCCATCCTATCCCTTCTTATTTTCTTAACAAATCACTCTGAAATGAGGTGCATACAGTGCTTCAAGTAAACTGTAACATATTTAAGAGAATGGGGAAATCAGTATCTGCAAAAATAGTAGCAGGTGATTCAAACACAGTTAAATTTTAGTTATTTGGAGTGTGCAGTCAATTATGTTGAAGTTGAAGCTGATCAAATTAGACAATGGTATTCTTTTTTACACCACAGGCGGCAGTTTCACTTGTTAACAGAATGCACATAATTAGTTTAAACAGACAGTATGTTCAGAATTCAGGGGGTTGTGCTGTTGTTTAGAGAAGCAAAGTACTATACAAATATTACAATATGTGAAGTATCAGGAAATTTGATAGAAGCTAATGCATTCACCAAGCTCTAAAATTAAGCTGGCTACTTATGTACTGGCATATGGATTTAGGAGCTATATCTGGAGTCTTTTAAGGCCAACATAAATAAGTCAATACTCCTCCACAAACTTACACCCAGAAATGTGTAACCACGTAACTGTGTACAAAGACTAATACTAAGTCCTGCTAACAGCATAAAAACTTTGAATTTTATTTATTGTCTTTAAGAAAATCAGGGTGTAGTTTATATTCACCAAGAATTTGGTTTATTTATTGGCATCTCTTTTCTCTACAATTATTTTTCACATAGCATCATCCAGTCAAAATTTTTTTCTCAATCAATGGCAAATAAAAGCTAGACAGGTGTTCAGATTTAAAGAACTGAGCTCTTTAGTAAAAGTTATTATGGAAAGAAAGACCTAAAGAGGAAACTTGACAACTGATGTGCCACAATAATATTTACAAGATTTTTTATTTCCAGTGAAGAACTAATGCTAACGGTTTTCTGGGAGAAGAATTATGAATGTAGTGTACATCCTGTGCATTGAAGTAACACATGATTAGTGACTACAGAACTGTGGACTTTGCAAAACAGTAAGTCACAGGCATGACTGCCAAGATGTGCACAAAAGGTTGAGAATTACTAGTAATAGCTGTACATTTTTTTTTCAGTTATGCGTGTGCAATAAAATACCTGAATACATAGTTATTAAAGATATATTTATTGCATGTAAGTGTCTAGGTGGGCACTACTATGGTGTGGGGTTTCTTCCATGAAAGCACAAATTTGGGGTATCTGCTGGAGTGAAGATAAGGGAGGAAGAAAAGAAAATTTTTGACTTTTTGTTGTCAGGCTAAAGAAAACTGTGCAATTTATATCCCTTTCATTACCTAGCCTTCACGTCTTCTGTGGTTCTGTGATCTTGAGGCAGGGTGGGTTCAGGTGTCCTACCATAACTGTAAACATACACACACCGAAAAACAGAATGGACAGCTAATATCAAATTATACGGAGAAGAAATGAAAACGTCAGTGGTAAATGTGGGCTGAGAGCAAAAAGTAGGCTTCTTTATGTGTACATGAGCAAATGTTGGTTTGCTGTAGTATTTATGTGACTAGGTAACTCTGTCCTGAAAAGCTGTTATAAGGTAGACAGGGTGTGATGTTCTCCAGATACTGTGGACTCCAGCTCCCAAGGAATTGACAGTACTTTCTAAGTAGTCCTGTAGTTAATGCATGATGCATATGCTAGAAATCTATAGGCAAATATTTTCCTTTTTTCACTCCTATACCAGCTGCCTCTGAAAGGTGGGCATGTGCATCATTGCCACAGGCCAGCCAGGAGATTTAATTACCAAATGCCTGTGTATGAAAGGAGCCTTGTGGATACATTCATCTGAGGATTCCTTGCAGTTGTAGGGGAACCAGATTTTGTTACTCAGACAGGGATTCACAGTTAGTTCAGTGCTACCAATAACTGCAACAGAAAACTAGCTAGCTAGTTTTAGTAGAGATTGCTACCTCTGTGTACAGTATACAAAGTGCTTTGACCTGGGTTCTTAAAGCAGGGAGGCATGCAGGGTTATACAATTAATCAGTCCCTTCTTTCTTCTTAAAAGTTATATCTAATTTCAGAAAAAAACCCTAACTTTGTGGTAGAAAAGCAAAACTAAGCATTGTAATAAAACTTCCAGGATCTTAGCACGTGGAGAAAGAGGGGATCTATTATTACACTGCTCGTGAAAGAGGTGTTAAAATGGCAGCATCCTTGTAAGAGCTGGATCCTCAGTTTCTGTTGGGCAACCAATCAACCAATTTTGTGGTTCCTCCACTCAAGAAAATGCTTATCTGTTAGTTTTTGTGAATTATGTGGAGCGTGTTGAGTGATGTGTTTGGAGAAAGGTGAAGAGGTTTGAGTTTGGTATTTTGTTGTCAATTTTTTAATTGGCTTGGTAGAGGGTTTGGGATTTTTTTCCCCCTTTTTTTTTTTTTCCTTTAAGAAGGTGGTGGTATCATCCTGACTGGTTTGGATTATTACACGAACTTTGTTGCAACAAAAGACACATTTTAGTCTTTTAGACCTGTTTCTAGCAACCAAGCTAAAAAAAAAATTGTCAGGAGCTTGGTAAAGTTACCAGCTATGCAGATACAGCTGCACATGAGCTGAAAGGGTGCTAAGGTTTAGAAGCATCCATGAGAGCTCCCATTTGACTAAGATGACATTCAGCACCTATTCATCTGCAAGACTCACCTATGGCCAGAAATCCTCCTCTTTTTCCTCTCACAGATATAGTAAAAGTTGCAAGTATTTGTAAGGAAAGTCCAGCCATCACAAAAGGATTTCCTAATATTACGCTTGTCTACTTGGCAACATATTTTGCATCAACATGGACTCCTCTCTTTCCTTTTCCAGCTTTATCTGTTGCTACAAACATTTTTGTATAGGGCTCTGTGGAATTCTCCAGGGAAGTTTGCTACTTGTTTGGTCTCTGGCTGCCTTATTGCTGGGGGAAGTAACTGTGCAAGGCTGTAAGGACTGAAGTTCTTGGGTGAGAGTTCCAAAGCAAATAGAGAAATTGCAGAAACTCTCAGGAATTTAGGAACAGAAGAAAAATAGCAAAGATTAAATATTCAGGTAAATTCATTTTAGAAATATTTTTTTATCTTAAATCTTGCAAACAAGTTGTCTACAATCTTAGCTTTTTAGTTAGCTTTCTTAATGCTAGATAGAGAACAGTCTTCAAATTCTTATTGTATTTGGTACTCATCCAAGTCAGTTGGTGTGGCCAAGAAAGTTACAGTGGATGTACAGAGAGACCTCAAACCTTGAAACCAACATAATATGGAATGTGAAAGAAAATCTCCGTAGAGGAGCACAGAAATCCAAAGCCTTAATAAAGGTTTTAATATTTTTTGCACTATAGCTTGATAGAGTCAAAGAGGTTATTTTGGACAAAAGATATCTTGGGCCAAAGGCACTACCTCAATACAGTGTAAAAATGGTACTACTACTAATAAAATTATTACACTATCAGCCTTTTTTAATTAAATAAACCCAAACCAACCCCCTCAAAAACAAAACCAAAAAACAACAACAACAAAAAACAACCTCCAAAAAACCAAACAAGAAAGAAAGGAAGGAACTGTCATGACAAAAGCTTTGGTTATTTTTTTTTTGGTGAGAGTTGTGCACTTCCTTGTTTATCCTGTGTTACCCTGACTGCCAAGGTTAGGTGTCAAGGATTTGCAGGCAATGGATCTGAAAGGTTATGTCTTTTTGAAATATGATATGTAGATTCCATGTGCTTAGCAGAGAGCTGCCAAGAGATTGCTGATAGAAATACTGGTAGAGCAGCAGGTGGCCTATGAGCTTACGGGTGCAGTCTACACTGAAACCTTGACATTCCATGATAGTTTCAGGTGGCAAATTTGGTGGATGAGTTTCTCCCAGGCTTTTAAACTTGTATCAACTGAAATGCATTTGAGAGAGAGTAAGAAGTATCTCACTGTGTTTACTGACACCCTAAACACAAGACAACCCCAATCTTTTCTAACCAGTGTAAACTTATTTTGCCTTATTGTCATTACAGATCATCCACAATGCTAGTATTAAAGGAAAGAAAACAGAGAAGAATGTATTGCATCTGATGTTCACACCTACTGATTTCAAGAGCCTGTTGCTCCGATGTTACTTTCTGTTTAGTTCTCTGGTAGATGTCACATAGTTTGAAGCAGAGTGTGTGACATAACTGGAAAGATGAACAGATTTGTGTAAACAAATGTGATTTTGTACACTTCAAACAAAATCCACAGTTATACTCTTCTGTTACTGAAGTGAAGGAAAATAACTAATAATGTATAAATACCTTACACTAAGTAAAAAAAAAAAAAACCAAAAACCCTTAAGGGAAAAAATAAGTTGTACTTAACTATCAGAAAGCAAAAACACAGAACTTGATAGGTAACTGGTGAAACTGCCTATCTTCAGTGCTGGCTCCTTATGGGATTAGTCTCCAAAGTGCAGAATCATTTCACTCTTTCTGGAAAAAAACTTTTTTTGTTCATTCTTTCTGCTACAGAAGAACTTCTAAAGTAATCATCTTTTTGCTTCCTCTTTTAAAAATGCTATAGACTT
Source organism: Orthonyx spaldingii (assembly GCA_013397795.1). Lineage (NCBI taxonomy): Eukaryota > Metazoa > Chordata > Aves > Passeriformes > Orthonychidae > Orthonyx > Orthonyx spaldingii. The sequence continues at coordinate 77,642 of VZTJ01006183.1, read as the reverse complement.
TTTTTTTTTTAACACCTCTTTCTTTCCCACAAAATCAGATTGAGGACAGGAAGAGCTCAGGACTAAATTCACATAAGGTATTTAACAATGGCATTAGTTCTCAAACTGTTTCTGGCACTTGCATCATTGACCCGCACTCTGTCTGGTTTGCTTTCAAACCCTACCAGAAACAGCTTCGTATTTTTTTTTGGTAATGTTACACTTGCACAGTGTTGCCTGATTGCAGAAGTTCAGACTTTATCTGACTCACAGAGGAAGGAGCTGAGCACGAAGCTGTGCAGGGTTCTTCCCAGATAAGACAAGAAAGAGGCTATAGGAAAATATGTACTTACTACTTTCTACAGGGATCTGAGCCCAGTTTTCCTGCTTTCTGAGGGACAGCATCCTACCACTGAAAGAATGAAGTTGATGACTGGGTAGCTATTACAGCATGCACCCGGAAAGGAGCAGGAGAAGAAATCTGCTTGCTCTAAGTTTTTGCTCTAAGTATCTTTATATTTCAATCTTCTGAGGACACAGAGAAAATTAGGCAGCTAAACCTTGCAGAAATGAAAAATATCTTTTTCCTACAAATGTCATTGCTACCCTGCTTTAGGGTTAATTCAAATGTTTCTCCCCTCTCAGCTGCCTGACAAAAAAGGAAATATCTGTTTACAGGTGTGGGTGATGTACATCTATCCCTGCTGGGTTAGAAATCAAATCTCAGTGAAAAGAGTAATATTTTCTGTAAATTACTTTGGATAAATAACTTCACTGTTCTCAGAGACTTCCCTTCCATATAAGAGTTATCTAGAAGAAATTCCAGGGTTTACAACATAAACAATTTATTGCTATCAAGATTTTCTGACAGTCATCTTGGAAATTATTTGGAACAATGCAGCTTCAGGGAAGTTCTGGCTCTGTTTAATTGAATTAAACAGAGTTGTGGGAAAATGTTTCTTCATTCATAAGATCAAATCACCACACTCTTTGCTGGGCTCCTTTGTGCAGCTGCTTTGTACCTAGCCTTGTTGCTCAGCCTTTTGCATTTTTCATGCACTCAGCTGAAGTGAGCCAGAACTGTTCAAATAACTGTGGAACAACTTGAGACGTGTGAGGTGTGCTACACTGTAGCTCCTTGCAGGGTAAATAGCATGAGTCACAGGAGGTAGAACTTCAAATCCTGAATCCTGCATTCAAATGCCACCACCACGTATCTGGCCATTTTATACACACGTAAGAAATATATTCTCCACCAACGAGGTTTTGTTGGTGGTTT